>APFE031508672.1:263746-304195 GCA_000404065.3 Pinus taeda | reverse complement strand
ATATTATATATAACTTATACATATAATTATATTATATATTATATATATCCTACGGACAGTTACGTCCACCCAAAACGTCACGACCAATGCTTCTAGCGGATATGACCGCAGAACTCAGGCAGATTTTAGCGTACCAATTGAAGAACGATAGCTTACCCAATGGACAAGGACGCAGATTTGGATCGGATAATGTGTAGATGCGGCGGATAGCGAATGGCAGAACAGGGAACGAAATCCTGACAGCGGTGTATTATGGGTTGCAGTGGCAGCAGATTGGGAGCACCGTTGAATGTGAGTCAACCTGTGGAAAAAAACAGCAAACAATACGGATGGCAGCCAAGCACAGAGAATGGCAGCGGATCAGAACAAGGAAAAACGATTGCATTGGAAGGGTATGCCAAATGTAAAGGAGAAAAGACAATCGGGAGAATGATGAGCATGGAGGAATGAAGATAATGGTGGTTGAACAGTGTTGCAAGCGGCAAGATCAATGCTCTGATACCAGTGAAGTGGAAACTTCTTGATAAACAGAGTTATTTGTAAACATATTTTATTAAAAAGATGAATTGACAGATGATGAATGATTACAATGGGGTTCCTGGCTTATATATCGCCATGGGCACCCTTTGGGGAAAGGGCATGATCTTATGATCGTGCCCTTTTGTCTAATTTAATCTAAAATTAAATAATAAACCTAAAACTAATTAATTTTTACATAACAAAGGGCATGGTCAGGAGACAAGAATTTTTCACCTTGGGAGTATGATGCAAGAGCGTCTGAACTCCAAATCTAAACACATTTGACAAGACCTAAGGGTCTTTCATTTACTAAGGGAGTTGGTTCCCTAAAGTTTGCTTATGTTTTCCTTATAATCCTAAAAGAATTGTACACAAGTGATTGAGATTGAGGATATTGTAATGAAATGTACTTCTTAGAAGAGATCTCGAAAATGTTTGAAATAAATAGAGAGATCTTAGGGTTAGTTAGATCTATTGAGAGATATGTGGATCTAGAGGATCCTAGAGATAGGGGTTTGTTGAGTGATTTGTGGATCTAAACCGGATTATGGTTTCAGAATCCTGTGTATAATTATGTAACCAAAAGGCAGAGTGAAAAAAATGTGAAAAGGGACGTATTGAGAGGATTGAGTGTGGAAGCAAAGTATGGCCACAAGGCCAAGGGGCAAATTCAATGTGAATCAGGCCAACACAGGCCTTTGTAAATTACTTGTGTGTATTTATTAATAAAAAGAAATGTTATGTTTTGAGTGTATTAAGTCGATTTGTGCGAGAGGTCTCTATTAACTATTGTAAAATAGCATCCTTGTGATCATAATTAATTAAGTATAATGCACACTAGCCACAACTGAAGCTCAATAGGGATTGCACTTAGAGTATGTGCATAAGAAGTACACAGAGATTGTAACATTCCTAAATGGAAATTAGCAACAAATACCAAAGCAATGTACAAGGGACAACAAGATAAATATAAATCACAGCCACAGATCAATACACAATAGACACCAACAAAATACTTTGAGCCATTATATTAATAAGTTGGAACTAGGTACATAGATGAGCTAAATTGATAGAACCCGGGCTTGCCAAGCAAGCTATGCAGAGCCCAGGAAGATGTCTCTGACCCAAATGAGGAATAGCCCAGAAGAAGAAATGTGCATTGCCCAGTGAGTAACCTGTTGTTGGTTGTTGGCTGGAACAGTGATTTCAAGGCTGAATACTCCTCGTATTGCTCCGAAAATTTAGCCCCAGATTCCTCTCCCAAAACCCACAAAAACCCGAAAATGGTTTAGGTTGAATCCACGTAATGAGGAAACCCTCCAAATGGTGTGAATGGCCCTTTGGCTAACTGTAAGCCTGTATGCACTACAAGGAACATTGCTACTAGAGCACCCCCAAATCCACCACTAATGAATTATCTAAGCCATCTGTGGAATTATCTCCAGAAAACCCCCAAATCTCCAGCTCCCCAACTAGCACTACACAATGCCTGCGTAGTTTGTCCTAAAAAATACCTGCGCACCGCCTGAGAATGATGAAATTGGCCCTCTAACTCAGCTCAAAATCTCCCCAACAAGACACACCCAAGCCCTCACACATCTCTGGCAAAATTTCCCTGCAAATCTAACCCACAAACTCCCTTCACAATTGTGCACTGGGTGTTTCACTCCTCTTTTGCACCCTTGGAATGTGCATTGCTCAATCTGGCTCACAACTGAAGGATTAACTTTGTGGAAATCCTATGATGGACTCGGACTCCTCAATCTACTAGCTAGGGAGACATTCAAAATCCTCCAAAACTGGCTGGAAATCTTGCTTGAGACTCCTGTGCTCAATAGCACTTTGTCCCTTGTGCTAAACAACTCCAAGAGATCTCAAATTCTGAAATTTAATTGACAAAAGACCCCAAAGGAAGGCTTCCCTTTAGCGTTTATACTTGTCCCAAGCGCTCTCCTTGTTGGCCACCACTTTCCACTAATTCGCACTCCCTCCCTCACAGAGATCGTAGAATCTATTGGATAAAGCTCAGGAGGGAGAGTGGTCTGAAGATTGTGCCTCAAAGGTGAACAATCCTCGTGTAGATCGAAGCGCAGTGAAAGCATAGAGATCCAAGAATTGTGAAGAACAGAAGGGGCTACCAGCTAAAGTTCAGGCCTACGCATAGATGAAAGGTATAAATGGATTCTTCCCCATGCTCTTATATAAGCCCTTTCTCCATTCCACGATCATGATTTGAATGTGTGTGTATATATATATATATATACTTTCCTTGGCTACGGTGGTTCTACCCAAGTCTAAGGTCTGTGCATGCACATGTGGTATAACAGATCTTGAATCTAATCATTTTATTATATAGAAGAAACCCTCCCACTTGGCATCAAATTGTTATCTAAGAAAGGGGATTTATTCCCATAGTTGGGTTGAGGGAAGTGCCTTCCTACCGTACAATGGCATAGTGAAAATTTTCCCGACATCAAAACATCCTTGAAGAATTGTTCCCCTTTGACTGGTTCCTATAAGCCTCCTGCTCCAAAATAGCATGCAAGGTCATCTCATGCCAAGAGACCTTCTTGATAGACTTGGAGGAATCTACTAATTGCTCCTCCCCAGCCGACCCTAAAGGTTGACTCCCTCGAAGTTGTTCAACCTTCGAAGCTACCTACTCATTGTTCTTTGTCATTCCTTTGCTTCTTGACATTGCTCGAATAGGCTAGCCCTCTAGCCTATATAGGTTGGTCTCTCTACCTCCAATGACGTGGCCATCAACTAAGCAAGATCCCATGGGTCTGATCAATGTTTGTACATTTTGGAATGCTACAACAAACCCCTTCTTCTCTATCATAGAGACTAAGAGGAAACTCCACTTGAGTTTTGGCACCCATAGCATGCCCTTCACTTCCAACATGCCCTCCTAACTCGAACTGAAATATTATCATTCGAACCCCCTTCACTACATGTTTGGTATCAACACCAAACTCCACCTATAGTTATGAGTCCCACTTATTGAGGCTATCAATCAACTCTCATGCCCCCGTCATATGTCACATGGCTCCACTGTCTAGTAGCCACACACCAATTGGTAAGGTCCCTGAGAAAAAGCAGGAAACAAGTGTGAACTCAATTTCAAAATTCTTGAGCTTATGTCGATGCATCTATAATTGACTATGTATGCTCTTTTTTCCTCTATGGACACTGTGAGGCATAGTGTCTCACCTTATCACATGCAAAACAATTGACCTTAGTCAAGTCCTTCTTTGGTTGTGAGGATGAATCCTCACTCCTACTCAAACCTTTTCCCTTGCTCCTCGTTTCCCGACTTGCAAGAGCAAGGTTCTCCTCATCCCCACTTATGTTGTCCACCAGAAAATGACTACCAAAGTTCCTTCTAAGTGAATTCATCCCATAGTCTACTCAAATTAGGTAGTTTCTCTTGTGCTAGAATACTTGTCACAAAGGTAGCCCATTGTTTTGTGGGACCACTCAAGGTTATCCTTCCAAGCTCTTCTTTTGACACCACTAACCCAACAACCTCCAAGCTCATTTTGAACTTTGCTGAATCCTAGTGAGATATGACGCCATTGTGTTTAATTCAGTCATCTTGTTGTTCCTTAACTTTCCCCTCGACAACATTTTATGGCTCTAGTTATAACTCGGGCATAAACTCATTAGAGCGATCCACATCTCATTAGAGCGGTCCACATCTCATTGGCGCTCTTCCTTCTTGATATGTAAAGGATCACATGATCCTTACTGCATCATGATGATATGTCTAACTTTCTTATCCTTTAAATTATGGACGACCAGTGTTATAGCATCTATAGAAGTGGAACTTCAGTTTCTACTAAATTCCTTAGACAGTTCTCCATGAGAATCAGTGTTATTCTCTCCTTCCATGGATTGATGTTATAGACGCCCTCCAACCTATTCTCAAATCTCAAACCAATCGTTGTCATCTCCAAATATAAAAAATCAAAGGTTTTGCCTTGTTTTCTTGCTCCTAATCGATATGATCTCCCACTCTTCCTTTGAGAGTTGGTCTCTGCCAATCCCTAGAAACAAAGCACTCTTGCACCACTTTGCACCCTTGTATAGTCACTAGCCAAAATTGGCCTTACTGACTTCTTACTAGCCATTGTGTTTCATAGCTACTCTACTTTACCAGAACCCTCACACCCATTCTTTGTGCTCAGTCGCCACTATTTGCACCTGCAAACCCTATCTCTATGTACTGACAACCCTTACTCTTGCACCTATGTGCCTAATTGCTTTCTCCTACAGCATGTGCAACTCAACCCTCTTGAGGTTACGAGCTCCTGCGACGTAGATCCTATCAATCCACTACCTAACATAAGCCCAATCACCCTGCACACTATGTGGCTGGTTGACAAAGCTCCTCTTGACGACTGACCCCGCTACACTATTGGATTTCTACCACATGTCAACGTTGCTTGCCACTCTTCCCACACAATGTTGCCTGTGACTACAGTTTTCAGTTATGCTTCACGTTGACCTCAACACAACTCTAATTTGTGGCAGTTAGTTGGCGCTTATCTCTATCACGACCCCGTGAAGTCCTATGCACCACAGCTTATCCTACGCAAAAGCCCCTGCTCAATATCCCACTTGTCGACCTTTTGGCACTATCCTGATTGTTGCTTCTACTTCCATCATCGACTACTTCCTACATCATTGCGTTGCCTACCTGAATCTCCAATTGTGGCCCTACATCTCTCAACATGTCACAATTCCATTTCTTCAATGGCTCAAATCTTCACGACCTCATTTTGGACCTAGTTTGGAAGATGTTTGCCTACTCGAGAGGGCCCGACTCTTGTCTCCCGCAGCATGGCCTATTTGTTACTCCACCTACAGAATGTCACTGTCACCTACACTTGTCAATAACATCTTCTCCACACCTAACAACTATAGCCACGAACAATCCCAATTGTTGTTTACCTTGACCGCTATCCTCTGCAAGCTCCTCTGGCATGCAGTTGGGTGGGTTCTGACAGCCCGCTTATATTGAACACCAACTCATCAAACTTCCCTTTTTTAACTTCTACTTAACTCCAAGCCATCATATGGTTTTCTTCAACCCATACGGATTCTTGGATGTTGTACAACCAACTTTGGTTCTTGGCCTGCTTAAAAAAATATGCCTTATACAATCACAGTCGTACTTGGATCCAATGATCCCTATACGAACCCCGCTCCCTACGTGATTTAAAGATTGGTTTGCAAGGTTTCTTGCTTTAAACCATGTTAAATTTTCCTGAAACCTAGCACCCAACAATTTATTAACCTAGCAAATTGGAGATCTATTGAATAAATGCATGACTAAGTTCTTAACTTAATTAGCATAAGCAATATAAAACAACCAATCTCAATCACAAGTGACACAAATGGATTATGCCCAATCAACAGTTCTTCATTAAATCTAATTTCACATGGCCTCTCATCCTAGGATAATAGCCCAGCTAAGAAAATTACAAATACAAAATTCTCTAGATTTTCTCTAGATCTAATCTAGTAGATCAGGCATTGGATTTCTCCTCGTCTAATCTTGATCTCCAACGCTGCACTTTTGCACTTCCTCAAACCTGACACACTTGAGTGTCACACTCACTTGAGAAAATCCCTCTCCATGGTTAGTGTCATTGTATGGTGTCTTTCTCCTCTCAGCCTTGCATTTATAACTTTACATTGAGCTAAATGCCTAACCCTAACCTCCAAAGTGAATGATGGTCGAGATTAGATCCTGCCTCACTTAAGATCAACCACTAAGATTAAAACATAATCACTAATATAAATTACTTTATGTTTCCTAAGTTTCTTTAGCTTATTTAGCCAACATAATTAATTATGTGTTTTTCCTTTAAGTTTAAACTTACGCTAAGTTACATTAGCAACTTGCTCATGCTTCAACAAATGTCTAAAAAGACTTTGGGTGACTTCTGCATGCCTAAACACTTATGTCTGTGCAGAAGTACCTGCCCAAGCTACAAACATCACCATAACGCCACCGAACAATAGAAAAGAAAACCTATGAATATAACTCTTAGCTAGCATATCAGTGTCATATTCAACATGTACCCTTTCACTTTCTAGCGCTTGTTTTGCAAGTAAAGCCAGGTCGATAAGTATAAGTCTGGTCCAGATGTCTTAGCTTTCTTCAAGAAAGCATTACCCGTGTACAAATCATATAAAGTCCATGTCTATATCTAGTTTTACATATAGGCTCATTTTGGGTGAGAACCTTCATGAAATCAAAGTAATAATTTCCACCAAAAGCTATTGAAGTGCCTAGAGATATAGCTGGGGTGCAGTTTTAACTTTGTATATATTAATATGGTTTTTTTTCGTTTTTGTTTTAAAATTACTAAAATAACAAGTGATATCCGAAATAGTTGTCATCACATGGCAGAAAATGGCATCTCTGACAATTAATATCATCAACTTGTGTACTCAAGGAACAATATCAAGTACAAATTGGACAGAGAGACATTGTATTATTCAATTCTTGAAAAAGAAAATTTCCTCACCTGGCATGGAGAACCTTACATAGAAGGAACCATTACCACACAACAGAGACAAACTGACATTTAAGCATCTAAAATTAAAACATCTTTCAGCCCTATACAATCCACAATTGTTTTCAGTTCAAAATATAGCATAGGATCCATTAGAATTTAGAAGTTGATTTTGTAAGGTCTTTATGCAAATTTTATGCTTACAAAATTATAAGCATATCAAGGACAAGATCAAACTTTTTACATGCATGTCATTTGGTGTAAACCACGCTAATTATTTTTTCTATTCAACTTACTACAGATTAAAATCCTCTAACCCGAAATGCCATTGGATATACACCTTTTCAAAATGAAAGAGAATAAACATAGCAGTAGCAATAGGATCCTGAATACAGTCTGAATGATGAAATTGTCATTGTTTTAAATAGCTCACCATCAGGTAGAAGATACCTCTAATTCTTACAATTTTTTAGTCATTCACTGGTGGACAACAATAAAGTAAATTCATAATTGAACTGGAGCCGCAATTCCAGACACTTCAGAAGAAATTTAAAAAATAAAGTTGTTAAAAAATCATCACAGAAGGGAATAATAATACTGAAGATACTTAAAAGAACTGGCACTGCTCCCTATGCAGCTGCCTTGCCAAAGAGAAGCTTGCGAATCTGGGAGGAAGAGAAAGCCATAAACTGAATTAACTGTTGAAAATATGGAAATTCTGCCCTTAAAATTAATTATGACAGAAAACAGGGAAAATAAATCTTACTATATTAGGATTTTTTATACCACTCAAATACTCTAAGGACACAATAACAATGTTGAATGTTATTAAGCATGTGATAAATATATTAACAAAAGGGTTTTAAATCATATACCTCTGGAAGCTTCTGCCTGAATACAACATCCAATCTGGCATCAAGTGTGTTCTCACAAACAATTTTACCGTCTTTTGATGCTAAAACTATACCTCCAGCACTGTGAATGAATACAAGAAATTGTTAGTGCCTTCAGTGACAACTGCAAGTACAAAAAGCATTAAAAATTGGTAGAAAAGCAGTCCTCGTCACCATGTACAAAAACAAAATTCACGATAATTGAAAGATTACCAAGAACTGCCAATTCCATCAGGCCTTGGTTCAGGTGGAAGATAAGTTTGTTCATCAATGATTATCTGAGGTGCGTGTACTTTTGCTTTTTTTGCATATTCCTCCTTTGCCTCTTCCAGAATAGATTCTACTAACCACTTGTCAGCCTTTCTGCAACGCAGCTGTAATGCTGGTTCTTTCAATCTCAGCAGACCCTGAATCAATTGATTTGGTTATTTTTAGTTACCATCAGAAACAGCACAATTTCCTAATTGAATGAATCAGTGCCTATCCACCATATTATTTTGTACCTGCACAATCAGATCTTTTAGAAGCCTTTTATAGAAATCATGGTCCTGACTAACAGCCAGAACTTCCTTTCCTGCGGATTCCTTCATTGACCCAACCAAGTCATCTTGGGCTTGCAGCACTTTGATGCGTGATGCATTCAGCTGCATTGAATATTCACTGCAAAATATTATATATCAGTATGTTTTTAATATAAAGCATTATAGTAAAACTGAAATATTATGGAATTATAAATGGATATTTTTCATGACAAAACAGCCTCTTGAATAAATAGGTAGATATAATGTCTGGCAAACAGCAATAATTTGAATTCAATGATCTTGGTATAGACCCATGTTCAACAAAAGAAATAATCCTAAGCATGTACACTTAAAGAATGAAAGGATGCATAGATGTAGCTTATATAACACATGAATCACGTTAGAATTTACGTAGAATCTTAAAATATCATCACCTAAACCTTCCATTTGACACAAGTTTCATGGTTGTATTTCTTACTGAAATGAACTCCAATAATCCACTGTCAGGTGAGCAAGCTATGCTCTGGTCATACAACTTTTGGGTTCCAGATCATAGTTTTAAAAACCAGCCAGGTCAAACCAGAAATTGGACAAACCGGATGGTTAGTTGCCTGAGATATCAAACCAGCCCAATAAATCCGATTCGCTGGCCGGTCAGGACAGTTTGGTACCTAACTGGTCCTGACCAGCTGAGTCCTTAAAAACTGGCTGGTTATGAAGCCACATGCCTGGGCGTATTGATGGGACCTGCAGGTTGTTTTTTTTGCAAATCATGGGCAGATTTGTTGGTTTTTCAAGAGCAATAGATACAAGCACAAATTTCTGAAACTGATAATTACCTCTAATGATATTGATATTATCTTTAGCACTTCCAGTTTATCATTAAGCAATTACACTTCAGAAATTCAACCATAAAAAACAGTAGGACAGAGAGATCGCAATAGAACAATGATGCACAAAGACACAAGAAAATTTACCCTGGAAAAACCCTCTTATAGGGAAAAACCCAGCAACCTTTTCTTAGAGAAATTGTCCAATTCAACAACAGATACAATCTGATTTTTCCAGTCAAATAAAGTCAAACTGCCTAGCAAACAAGCCCAGCTCAAACCTGGTCAAACTGAGAAATTTCGGCCTCCTACACCTTCCTCAGAATTCAGACTGCTGCCCAGAAAGATACACAGAAAACTATGGTCTGCTCCCACAGATGCAAAGTCAAACAGAGATGAAAAATAGCTTGGTCAACACTGGACTGATCTGGTCAATTTCGATCTCCTTTTCTTTCTCTCCTTCGCATAGATGAACAAAAGAATATGTTTGTGTGTGATCCGAATTGGTGCCATGAGTCAGAGGACAAGTAGCCTTTATATAGTCATCTCATGAGCCCGAATAGGTGTGTCTTTTGGAGCTGGCCAACTTCTTGGAGGGCCGACTTGACTTTTATAGAGACAAATAATTTAAATTTCAAAAAAAAAAAAATCCCTCTTTTTAAGCCAACTTGAAATACAATTCATATTTATCATTTATTTTGATTTTGGAGGACTACCATAGCTACCAAATTCAACACTCCCTCTTATCTAGGGAGGTATTCATAATAACTTCTTCAGATGATCTTAGTGTTGAAAAGAATCTCTATCCCAAGAAAAAGGTTGAATGAACTTGCTATGTTGATGAATCCATCCACCTCATGTTCTATTACAAAACAATGTGCAGAGCATCTTGCATCAACATCATGCTCCACAAGTCATCACTTGGAACCTGGTCAACATCTATGACCTATGGTGAAACCTTGGGCTATTACCATTCTGCATCCCAATTGAATGGTAACATACCTTCCTAATGCTAAAGGCACTCAATAGACCCACTAGCCAAGTACCTCTTCGCAATCTATGAGAGCACTCTAGGCCTTGATGCTATCTGGACCATTCTCCCTACCCACACATTACATGGCCCCTAGGTCAATATCTTTGACCTGTCAATATCCTGACCTAGGGAGAATGTTTGCCCCTTGTTGCTACAACATCAACACTCCCTTTGACAGAGCAAAGCATTCTCAACTAATCTAAGTTTGTCCCTGAAGTATACAAACTTCACCCTAGGACAAAGGCTTTGTGAGAATGTCAGCATCCTGCTCGTCTGTGGAAATGCAATGGAGCCTCACTACTACATTTTGTACCATGTCCCAGATGTTGTGGTACCATGAGCTCGATGTGCTTCAACCTATCATCACAGTTGTCTCTGGCACCTGATCACCTGTTTTCTATTACAAAACAATGTGCAGAGCATCTTGCATCAACATCATGCTCCACAGGTCATCACTTGGAACCTGGTCAACATCTATGACCTATGGTGAAACCTTGGGCTATTACCATTCTGCATCCCAATTGAATGGCAACATACCTTCCTAATGCTAAAGGCACTCAATAGACCCACTAGCCAAGTACCTCTTCGCAAAATATGGGAGCACTCTGGGCCTTGATGCTATCTGGACCATTCTCCCTACCCACACATTACATGGCCCCTAGGTCAATATCTTTGACCTGTCAATATCCTGACCTAGGGAGAATGTTTGCCCCTTGTTGCTACAACATCAACACTCCCTTTGACAGAGCAAAGCATTCTCAACTAATCTAAGTTTGTCCTTGAAGTATACAAACTCCACCCTAGGACAACGGCTTTGTGAGAATGTCAGCATCCTGCTCGTCTGTGGAAATGCAATGGAGCCTCACTACTACCTTTTGTACCATGTCCCAGATGTTGTGGTACCATGAGCTCGATGTGCTTCAACCTATCATCACAGCTGTCTCTGGCACCTGATCAAACGATCCTGCAAGTAGCTTCCCAAGCCACACTACTTCACAACTCGCCAAACTAGCTGCAATATACTCGACCCCTGCAGTCCTGAGTGTGACAGAAGTCTACTTCCTACCCAAGTATAATCTAAATTGAATCATCCTAATGTGCTCTTCTTGTCTTCAACACTCTTTACCCAATTTGAATCTATATATCCCTGCAACTCTACTTCTCAATTCACATCCAACTGTACCATGCTAGTACCTTAACACAATGTTGTGCCATAGCTACTTTCTAATCACCCTGACTGGGTGCTCCCTTTGACACTGAAACAAATCTTGTTGTAGCAATCCTTGCTTCTCCCACTGCCACTTAGCTTCTTTAGATTAATTACCATGGAAGTGGCCATGGACTAGTTGTCCATCATCCCAAATCTTTGAAGGATCGTGATAATATGATCACATCATTGCTACCACACTTCTAGTTCCAAGAAGTCAGGTATCCAACCAAGATCCTTCATCTCAAACTCAAAGGTCAACTCCCTCTAACACTGAAGCAATGCTTTCTGTGGTAATCTTGACTGCTCCCTCTAACACTGAAGCAAGGCTTTCTGTGGTAATCTTGACTGCTCCCTCTCACAGAAGCAAATCCTTCTACCATCGTCACTTCCTTTGTCATGTGAGTCCTTCTGCTCTTGTCAAAAATAAGTCATCTGATAGCAAGATCCACCAGGATTCATCAAATAATCATCAATCTGAGAATACCATGCCCGAGGTCCGTACAAAGCCTTCTTTAGTCTGCAAACATGAGATTCCCTCTCATGTACCTCAAAGACCTGAAGTAGCTCTATGTACACTTCTTCTTCCTCAATCACTCCGTTGAGGAAAGCAGTTTCCACATCCACCTGATGTAATTTCCAACCCATAATAAAAGCAACAGAAATAATAGTTCTAACATAAATGTACCTAACAACTAGAGCAAATGTCTCCACATAGTCCTCTCCCTCTTTCTGGGAGAATCCTCACGAATTTTGCTTTATACTTCTCTTTGTTGCCATCTTCTGCATACTTCATCTTGTAGATCCACTTGAAAGTCACCATTGACTTCTCTTTGACATAATTTACTCCATCATGGCATCCTTCAAACTTGTTGGCCTGCTTGCTCTTTCTAAACCAAGAACTCATCAAGCACGATTTTAGATGTCAGTATAATTTCTCACTCTAGCTTGATCCTACGAAAGTCCTCTTCCCACAAACTCTGCTTTGTTCTTCCTGATGCTTCCATCTACTGTTAGAGCCTTGGCAACCTTCACGATGTACCTACAACCCTCATTAGGAGGCCATGGAAGAATCGATTATAACCTAGCAAAAGAAACAAAGACAAGAGGTTAACTATTAGTAAAATAATAATAATCAAGGAAGAGAGATATAAAGTACTTATCTTTTTAGAATTGTAGGGAATTTGTCAACTCCCTCTTCATCCTAGCATTCTTGCAGAAATGAAATCCATTTGCAAACTCATCATCCTCATCCTCATCATCAGCATGCTACTTTCCTTTCCTTCTTGCATTGCAAGGGTTTCTTCTTTCAGCAGAAACATTGATCTAGGTCTAGCTCTAGGGTTTTATCCACAAACCCTACAACTTTCTCATCAAACCTTCAAACCCTAGGACTTCTGAATACAAATTTTGTCATGTGCTAATTGGAATTTGTTGCTTTATAGGTGAAGAACACTTTCTCCTTTGATTCCATTTGTAACATCAAGGACCAAGCAATGACACCCTAGTACTAGCAACGTAACTTAGCCAATACAACCATTAGCAGCATAAGCAAGACATCTTAAAACTTCAATTCAAACAATCTCAGCACATTTAGGCCTTATTGAACTTTGAACCATAATCCAAATTTGTGATGAGGCATTACTTCTTGAATTGCCAAGATGGCTTATATGCTCTCAATTCTTCTAGGGTTGACAAATAAGATCATCAAATCTGTCATATGCAACTTTTCTTCCTGTAGTCAATATTGATGGTGACAGTTCATCCAAAACCAAAAGAATGTGCCATGGAGTCTCATGCCTCTGCATGTGTGATTGTTAACAAAATGTTGTTATCAGTGAATCAAGGAATGCTCCATCTAGTCCAAGCAGATGTATAGTGATTGCTTTTGTAAGGCTTACATTCTGCCTCTTTAACATTCTAAAGAAACAACACCTCCCGTCTTCAATTATGTAAGTGAGATGTCTCCATCATATCAGAAAGCCTCTCTAGGGCAACCTTGTAGTTACCACCAAGGCTTCAAGTTGGGGACAATATTGTCTTTCTTGGAGATACTTGCAACCCTCAAAACCTCAACTGTCAACCAAATGAACTCGGTTCCTGTGTAGGTTGAAGAAAATAGATTCTTTCTATTGGCCCCTTCTTCATTGTGGGAGAATGCAAAGTTTTGAAGACTCTGGAGTAGTAACTTTAAAAATTATTGACCACTGTACATTATACAAACTGTCCTTATTCCCAAATGTGTACAGGGACTTCACCTCTTGATTAATAAATTCTTCCTTGAGGGCTCTCTGTCTGGATGTGGATATAGTACCTTGTTCAGTTCTGCCAACCTTCCAAGTCTTAGTGAATACATGTCCAGCAAAACAGTTTTCTCAAATGTACCTTACTATCCAGTTTTTGTTCAATAAATATTCATCTTCAAGGACATGGATATAATAAACCCTTTAAACAGCTTGAGAAAGCTCAGAATATACAAAGGGAATTCAGATTTACTGATTCCAAAAGCTTCAAACAAAGAAATTTCAAGTTCTAATCAAGGACTTGCTCAATTAGAAACAAATTTGCAAGCCTTTGCTTTCAGATATATGAGAAACCTGGTCCAATGATTTGTGTTGTCCATATTTTGACAAAGTCCTTTTTCAGACTTAAGTTTTCTAGGGTCTGAGATCCTTGTTCACCTTAGATGAGGCTTTCAGTCTCCTTCTAGGACAACATCCTAACCACAGAGCAGGTCTGCATCCTTCCTTAACGTCCTCGACCCTTTCTATTCATCACACTGAGGCATTTTCAGACCTTTCTGAGCATTTGTCTGAAACCTTTTGGTCCACTATTGTCATAGACTTCTAGGACTTCATCTTTGAACAGACTCAGCCCTCTTCCAAATCAAGGATTGGATTATAAAGTAGGTGTCTTCAAGAGTGATCTCCAATGCCTTTCTTAACTAAGCTTTGATACCATGTTGATTTTTCAAGTGCAATAGATACAAGCACAAACTAATAATTACTTCCACTGATATTGATATTACCTTTAGCACTTCCAGTTTATCATTAAGCAATTACACTTCAGAAATTCAACTATAAAATGCAGTGGGACAGAGAGATCACAATATAACAATGATGCACAAAGACACAACAAGGTTTACCCTGAAAAGGCCTCCTCTAGGGAAAAACCCAGCAAACCTTTTCTTAGAGAAATTGTCCAATTCAATAAGAGATACAATCTGATTTTTCCAGTCAAGTAAATTCAAACCGCCTAGCAAACAAGCCCAGGTCAAACCTAGTCAAACTGCCTTTGCTAGTGCCACTGCCTCCCAACCAGATCTAACTCAACCCACCTTGGATGTTCATTGGAAAAAGCAGTGTAAAGAAGTTGCTTTTGAATACATTGCAAGATGGTGGTATGATGCAAATGTCCCCTTTAACACTACCCGTTCACCTTATTACCAAGATATGTGGGATGTTGCTATAGCTACAAGAAAGGGCTTCAAAGGCCCTAGTATGCATGGCTTGAGGGGAGCTCTTTTGCAAAGAGAGGTTTTGTTCATTGGAGAATATTTGACTAAGTTTAAAGAGTCACGGACCAACATGTTGTTATATCATGTCAGATGGACGGAATGATGGAAAAAACTGCACCATCATAAATTTCCTTGTCTCTGGCCCTCAAGGAACCATGTTTTTAAGATCGTTGATGCATCTGATAGGGTGAAAGATGCCAACAGATTAATTGAGATCTGCATGAGATGGTTAACACAATGGGGGAGCAGAATGTTGTGCACGTCATCACAGATAATGCCTCAAACTATGTTCTTGGCGGAAAGATGCTATAGTCCAAATATAGGACCATAGTTTGGACCCCAATGCGCTACACATTGCATAGACCTCATGCTTAAGGACATAGGAAAAGTGTAGTGGGTAAAGGACTTTGTGGAGCGTGCCAAATGTATCACAAAATACATCTACAACCACTCATGGGAAATGAGCCTAATGAGGAAAAACACTAGGGGCAAGGAGCTTGTTAGGCCTTCCATCATGAAATTTGCAACTCACTTCCTCACATTGCAATCCCTCACTTCCCAACAAAAAAACTTGCAAAAAATGTTTTCCGATGATGATTGGAATGGATGATGGGCTCATAGAAATGGAAAAAACACCAAAAAAAAATTGACAACATTTTTTGGTTAAAAACAACAGAGCTTGTGAAAATTGGTAAGTCTTGTTAAGGTGCTGCAGTTGGTGGATTGGGTGGGAAAAATTGGCCATGGGCTACATCTACGAGGCTATGGATCAGGCGATGTTGAAAATTTGGCAGCTCAGGGATGAATTTCTAAAAATAGAAAGTCTCAAGTATGACTTTCCAAAAATAGTAAATCGCCTTGCATTAATTGGTAATCAAGTATTTTTGATGGAAAAACCCTTCTTATCATCAGTCAATCATAATAGTTCAATTTTGACTTAATCATCAATATTTCCATTAAAATTATTATTATGATTCTTATGATACTATTATTATTATAAAAAATAAATTCAAGTCACTCAACCATGGCTCTCAATAATGTTCTCTTACTCATTATTGGCATAGCATATTCCTCTTACACTCTCATTAATGCTCTTACACTCTCAGTATGATACATAATGATGTATGGGAAGTAGTTCCAAGACCCAAAGACTGAAGAAAGCTCTCTCTGAAATGAATCAAGCCCCAAAAATCTGGTATGCCGGCATTGATAGCTTCATGATGAAGCTTGGTTTTACCAGAAGCAATATTGATCCAAATCTCTACTTCAAAACTGTCCAAGGTATGCCTTTGATTTTGGTATTATATATTAATGACTTATTCTTGACAGGTGGAGAACCTCTTACCCTCTAGTGTAGGAGGTAGTTAGCTTCTGAGTCTAAAAGGAAAGATTTTCATTTGATGCACTACTTTCTAGGACTATAGGTATGGCAAGAGACCTAGTGAGATATGTACCACTAAGGCGCAACATTAACCAATAGACTCTTACCAATGTCAGGATTTGTGTAGAGGAGGCATACATGTTCAGCCTTAGAGAGGCTCCAAATTTGTCTTTTCATTAATTAGGCAATGATTTTCCTATTTTTAAATTTTCTTTTCTAGATTTGGAAACGATGAATGAGTTATGGAGTATTGCGACATTTAAATAGGGAGTTGTAACTTGTTTCCAAGGATAGAAGCATGCACACCTGCATTCACTCTTCTCCTATGGGCATGCTATTCTAAACAGTTTTTTCATACAAGCGAGGGGCATTTTTTTAGGTGTTCTATTGTTAGGGTTTCCACTCTTGTTTTGGGTGCACCAAATGGATTGTCTAATTCTATAAATTGCTCTTCTCTTTTTTTCTCTAAAAGAAAGTCAAAGTAAAGGTTTTATTTATATTATGTTTTGAGTGAGTTGTTTGCTATAAAATTCTCTATTTTGAGTCAAAGGAAATAGGTGTGATTCATTGTTGCAATATTTAGTTGTTTGTTCAGATTTTAGCGATCCATGTGTTTGTAGATCTAACCATTAATTTCTAAATACCAGGTCTATTCTATTTCATAAAACAACTATTTTATACTCAAAAATATATTTAACCAGTAATTTAATTTTTTGAACTACTGAAAATAAACACACTGGTATTTTAACTTTTAACAGTAAATTTGCAGCAGAAAATACTCAAAAAAATCAATCACAAACAGCAAATAAATTTGCCCAATCAAATCTTCCTTCACCTTTATTACTTAGGAAACTTTAGGGCCTTGACCCATAGAGAAATACACACAAATTACAACAATTTTTTGAACCGGGAAATCGCCCACTAGAAATTTGACCTATGAAATTGGCTGCCTAAAGAATAACTCAACCTTTGCCAAAACTCAGCATGTACCTCCAAATCTCGGTCTTCTCTTTGTTGTACAACTACACCCTAGAATTCTTGACCTCCAAGTCTTGACCCAACTGGAACTTGACTTCTCTCTTCAAGCTTCGACCTGCACAAGATTTTGTCCCTCTTCTTCAAGTTTCGGCCCCCTCTGCCAAATTTTCGGCCTCCTCAAATATCCTATCTGAAAAGTCTTGTTGTATATTTATCTCTCTTTAGTCACTTTAGCCTCTTGCTCCTTGAGAAAATCTCTCTCAATCATAATGTGTCTTCATCCACTCCAGTAAGCTCCCTTTATAATTTCCCATTGAGCCAATCCTTAATCTCCAAAGTGATAGAGGTCTAGGATTAAATCCTAATCCACTTAGATCAATGATGGAGATTACATCTAAGTCACTTAATAAATTAAATTATTTATCCTTAGAAACTTTAGCCCAATAGCCAACATTAATCAATAAATTAGTTAATGTGTTTTTCCTAAGTTAAAACTTTTGAAAGGAAAATATAATACTTGCCCCTCTCAAACAATCACCTAAAGAGGACTCTTTCCTACATGTTAGACATTAGCCAATGCAACTTTAGGACTCTCCTACATGCTAGACATTAGCCAATGCCAAAGATTTTTCGATGCCACAAACACCAACATTAACATTCCTACTTGCAAACTTGACAAGTTTTCATTCTTTTAAGCTACAAACAATGGACTAAAATTTAACATGGTATTGGAGCAACATATCTTTAATCTTCTACGAATTTGTGCATGGAAAAGGTTGTTGCTCATGAGAGAGAGTTCCTCTTGTGGGACAGAGTGTTCCTTGGATCTATGCAGCATTGGATAACAGGCAGGAAGATCACCAAGTGTCTATTATCGAGATGGACAGTAAGCTTTGTGATCAAGTTGTTTCTATTTTGATTGGCCCTGGATCTAATTAATAGAATTATAGTTATGCTAGTGCTGACCTGGTGGACAAGTGTGGTTTGAATAAAGAAGTGCATGCAAAATCTAGGTTAGTACAGTTGGCTACAAGTACCAAGAAGCGAGTTCATCATTGTATAAGGGTCTATGCATTTGAGTTGAATGGTGTGTCTACATCAACACATTTGAATGTATTGTCATTGGGTTCGTATAGCATGCTTTTGGGTATGGACTAGTTGTATCTCCATAGGACCAAGGTGGTCTATTATGACAAAGCTATTGAGTGCTTGGATGACAATGGAGAACAAAGAGTCTTGCAGGGTAAGAAGAAGGCAACATCAGTTAGAATGATGACAACTATGCAGGCGAAGCATAGTCGTAGCAAGGGTGTGTGTTATTTGCGGTACATATTTCTAGTGACAAAGGTAAGGAAGTTGAGGATGCGGATGTTTTGAAAAGGTACCCGGTTTTACAACAGTTTCAGAATGTATTTCCCGCAGAGATTTCAAAGTTTTCGCCTCAAAGGGAAGTGGATTTTTCTATTGAGTTGGTACCAGGGGCAACACCAGCACCATACAGGATGAGCACTCCAGAGTTGGTACAACTAAAGTGCAGTTGAAAGAAATGCTTGACAAAGGATACGTTAGGCCAAGTATATCACCATGGGGCGCACTAGTATTGTTTGTGAAGAAGAAGGATGGTATCATGGTACTTTCAGGTTGTGCATTGATTACAGGCAATTGAACAATGTGACCATTAAGATCAGGTATTCGTTGTCGAGGATTGATGATTTATTCGATCAATTGAAGGGAAAAACAATGTTCTTGAAGATTGATCTGAGATCATGTTATCATCAAGTACGCATTAAAGAAGATGACATTTACAAGATGTGAAAATTCTATCACTGCAACAATTGATTTACTTTACCTACTTATTTTCCAATAAGTTATTTATGAAATACCTTCAATAAACATTAAAATAAATTTTGCTGCATATATCACACCATAATACATAAACAAACACATGCACAAGAATCAACACATCGACACAGATATTTTGGACAATAGTCCCCAGAAAAAACCCAATCTGGGAAAACCAGTGCAACAAGGGAGGATTTATTATTCAGCAATTCTTCAGTACAACAAGGTGCCAAACTGGCTTACCCAACAGAGAGAAAATTCTCTGGCACTTCTCCCAATCTCAACATCAGCCTGGTTGACCTCTGCGTAGCTCCCAGACACTCTGCGTCAGCCCCTGCCTCTCTGCATCAGCACTTGGCCTCTTTGCGTTACCCATGCAGGCCCTCCAATGAATGTGCAGTCTGTTGCTGCCTCTGCGTCTACCTCTCCAACCTCTGTGCTGGTCTTCTAGTGTTGCTCCCGACTCTCTGTTCCGTACTTGCTACCTCCTGCTGCTCTCCAGACCACTAAGTTTGAATTTCTCAGCTAACCCAGTCCAGAAATCGCACTGACTGGTCTCCCTCAGTGTGTCCTCCAACTGACCCTCAAGCCTCTTCTTATACTTTTCTCGTTGGTCCATCAACGGTCGAGATTAAATCTCTAATCGACGGCTAAGATTAGATTTGGCTTGATCCATGACTTTTGGACCCTTCTAACCCAGTTTTATATTAATATCCATTAATATTTTATTTTTCCTAAGTTTAGACTTAGGAACTCCATTAAAAATATTAATTATTTTAATATCTTCCAAACCGATTAGAATCTTCCCAAACCATTTCTGCGTCCTGGATATCTCATGTGCTTTAACCTCTCCACCAATTTTCATGGCTAGAGCACATCCGATGCTACCCCAAATCAACACTCCCTCTTAGCGAGGACTGTGCTCTTGTAATACTCCTCATTGAGTATCACCCTGATCAGCCAGCATTGGTCCTTGAGCTGATGCTAGGCCTCCTAGCCCAACATCCTCTACATTGTTGCATCTTGTACCATTGCCCATAGTCCTGCCACTGCCACTAATGCATCTGTACGGCAACTCCCTCTGCATACGTGTTGTTGTTGGTCCTTTCTTCCAACACTGCATCTACACTACAACTCCCTCTGCCACGTTGCACCGTGCTACTACTATCGCACTACAACATCACCCCCATTTCTTCTACTGAAATGAATTCTTTATCAGCCTCGTCTTTTCCCTGAAATAATCAAACTTTGTTCTTCCAAGGGCCTTGGTGAGGATGTCTGCCACTTGTTCTCCTGTAGGAGTGTAGCTCAGCTATACAGCTCCTCGTTGGACGCAGTCTCTAACAAAGTGACACTGGATATCAATATGCTTTGGTCGATCATGAAACACTGGATTCTCAGAGAGCTTGATGCAACTCTGATTATCACACAGGATCCTCATCGCCTCCATTTTCTTTAGAATAGGTTCACAAGCAATTTTCTGAGCCATATGGCTTCACACAAAGCTGTGCTTGCCGCCATATATTCTGCCTCAGATGAGCTCAGAGCCACAAACTTATGCCTCCTACTACACCAGGAGGTCATTCCTGATCCAATGTTGAAACAGTACCCAAAGGTACTTTTCCAATCCACTGAACCTCCTACCCAATCTGCATCAGTAAATCCACTCAATCTAAAATCCTTACTCCTGGTGTACAAGAGTCCATAATCGATTGTTCCCTGTAAATACCTGAGAACATGTTTGGTTGTTGCCCAGTGCACCCACTTTAGTTCCACCATGAACTAAATGAGGGTGTTAACAGCGTAGCAAATGTCTGGCCTGGTATTGACCAGATACATCAGGGACCCTATGAGCTGCCTGTATAAGGTGGGATCAACATCCTTGTCTTCTGATGCATCAATCTTCTTCCAGTTGGTGATCATTGGAGTAGCCATGGGTCTACAGTCCTCCATCCTGAATCTCTTCAGGATTTTTGTAGCATATCTCCCTTGCCCAAAAAAGATCTCTCCCTTTTGCTGCCAAACTTCCAACCCTAGGAAATAATGCATTCGTCCCAAATCCTTCATATCGAATTATGTGGCTAGATTCTTCTTGAAGTCCCCGATGAGCCTAGATGACCCTGTCAGAAAGAGATCATCCACATAGAATACTAAGATTAGCGGCTCATTATCTACAACCAGATAGTAGAGATTTGGGTCTGCGTCATTGTTGATAAATCCCATCTTCTGCAAGTAGCCATCAATTCGACCATACCATGCTCTAGGTGCATGTTTCAGCCCATACAAGGCTTTCTTCAACCTGCATACATGAGACTTCTTCTCATGTGTCTCAAAGCCCTCTGGTTGTTCAATGTATACCTCTTCTTCTATCACCCCGTTTAAAAATGTCAATTTGATGAATCTCCCACCCCATCTGTGCTGCAAAAGATATCACGGTTCTAATAGATGTATACCTGGCTACCTAGGCAAAGGTCTCTTCGTAGTCAATTAATTCCTTCTGAGCATACCCATTAGCCACAAACCTGGCTTTATATTTCTCTACACTACCATCTGCAGTGTATTTGATCTTGTAGATCCATCTCGAACCTACCACTGATCTGTCTTGAGGCCTTGGCACTACCTCCCAGACATCGTTCACCATTATGGAGTTGTACTCCTCTACCATCGCATCTAGCCAAACCTGACGTTGAGTTGCCTCCTTGAAACTGGCAGGCTCCCCATCTTGAGCTACTAATGCCTGATACCTATCTGGTTGTTTTCGCTCCCTCCTATTGTTTCTTGGCGCACCGATGAAGTCCTTTGCATCTCGCAAAATCTGACGAAGTTCCCTGCTAGTTCTTCCTCTACTAGGAAATGCTTTTGTTAGCTCCTCATCTTGTGAATCTTCCTGACCCGAGGAAGAATTCTTTACTTCTGTTGGTTAAAGAGGTTTAGCCAACGGCTCCAATTTTGACTGCTCCTCGGAAGGCATTTCACGAGATTTTCTGAAAGCCCGATCCTCCATGAAATTCACATTTCGTCGGACCACTACCTTCCTGCTCCCTGGAAGATAGATTTTGTATGCCTTAGCATTCTCGCTATATCCCACTAGATACCCTTTTTCCGCAGTTTGATCCAACTTTTTCCTCTTTTCCTCGAGTACGCGACAATATGCTAAACTCCCAATTATCCTGAAATGACTGACTTCAGGCGTTTTCCCTATGAAAACTTTCTCTGGAGTAATCTTGCCCAATGCCCAATGAGGAGTCTTGTTCTAAACATAGACTATTGTGTTGCATGCTTCCAGCCACAGGAATTTTGACATATCCAGATCATACATCATGGCCCTAGCTGCTTCTACAATAATCCTGTTCTTCCTTTCTGCTACTCCATTTTGCTCTGGATTGTAAGGAGTTGTCCACTCTCTTTTGATGCCCTCCTTAGCGCAAAAATAATTGAAGTCCTTATCAACATACTCTCCACCATTATCTGAGCACAAAACTTTTATTTTCTTCCCAGTCAAATTCTCCACCAAAGCCTTGAACTCTTTGAATCGACAGAAAACCTCATCCTTGGTTTTCAAAAAATAAATCCAAATTTTCCTTAAGTGGTCATCAATAAAGGTAAGGAAGTACTCAGCACCACTAAGAGCTTTAGTGGACATAGTTCGCAGATATCTAAGTGTACCAATCCTAGTACACTCTTAGCCCTGTTTTTACTTCTAGGAAATGTTGCCTTGGCATACTTTCCTAGAGCACATCCTCTATATACATCATCTCATTCTGTAATAAGATCCAGAACTCCTATTACAGTGCTCCTGAGAATTCTCAAAAGCCCCATGGTGGAAATGTCCCATTCTTCTATGCCATAGTTCGTTCAAATCTTTGTCTCCATGATTGCCTATTAGTGCCATTGTTGATTCTAGTTGTAGTCTATACAACCTGTTACTTTTGATCTCGATCTACACTTTATTTTTCCAGCTCGGGTGTTTGACATATACTTTCTCCTTGATGAAGAAGACGTCATAGCCTTTGCCTTGAAGTTGCGACACGGAAAGTAAGTTCATCCCCAATCCCCGTACATGCAGCACATTAGTAGCACAGAACCGCTCTCCCGATTCTATTTGAAAAACTATGGTACCCCTCCCTACTGGAGTACACTTTGCCTTGTTCCCCATGGTGATCTGAAAGTTCATCTTCTCCTCCCGATAATCTGAGAAACATTCCTAGATTCTCGTCATATGCCAAGAGGCTCCACTGTCTATATACCATACCTCTAATGATGCAAAACTAGTCTTACAAACCACTTCTACTTCCAGCCTGGAAGCCAACATAGAGAAATCGAAATCAATTTCGCTTGTGCAATTTTCTGAAAATTTGTACGAGTCTCCTGACGTAGATGCCTCTACATCATGGTCTCGACCCATAATTGATTTTCCCTTCATGTCTATGATTACTTGTTCTGATACCATGTGAAAATTCTATCACTACAACAACTGATTTACTTTACCTACTTATTTTCCAATAAGTTATTTATGAAATACCTTCAATAAACATTAAAATAAATTTTGTTGCAGATATCACATCATAATACAGAAACAAACGCATGCACAATAATCAACACATCGACACAGAAATTTTGGACAACAGTCCCCGGAAAAACCCAATGTGGGAAAACCGATGCAGCAAGGGAGGATTTTATTATTCAGCAATTCTTCAATACAACAGGGTGCCAAACTGGCTTACCCAACAGAGAGAAAAATTCTCCAGCACTTCTCCCAGTCTTAGCAGTAGCCTGGCTAACCTCTGTGTAGCTCCCAGACGCTCTGCGTTAGCCCTTGCTTTTTTGCGTCAGCGATGGGCCTCTTTGCGTCACCCACGCAGGCCCTCCAGTGACTGTGCAGTGTGTTGCTGCCTCTGCGTCTGCCTCTCCAACCTCTACGCTGATCTTCTAGTGCTGCTCCCGACTCTCTTTTCCATACTTGCTGCCTCCTGCTGCTCTCCAAACCACTAGTTTGAATTTCTCAGCTAACCCCACTCCAAAAATCGAACTGACTAGTCTCCCTCAATGTGCTCCAACTGACACTCAAGCCTTTATACTTTTCTTGTTGGTCCATCAACGGCCGAGATTAAATCTCTAATCAACGGCTAAGATTAGATTTGGCTTGATCCACGACTTTTGAACCCTTCTAACCCAGTTTTATATTAATACTCATTAATATTTTATTTTTCCTAAGTTTAGACTTAGGAACTCCATTAAAAATATTAATTATTTTAATATCTCCCAAACCGGTTAGAATCTAACCAAACCATTTTTGGGTCTTGGAGATCTCATGCGCTTTAGCCTCTCCACCGATTTTCATGGCTAGAGCACATCTGATGCTACCCCAAATCAACACAAGGCAGCGTTCCGAACCAAGGACGGACATTATGAGTTTATTGTAGTTCCATTTGGTTTGATTAATGCTCCAGCTACCTTTATGTGCTTGATGAATAGTGTGTTGCGTCCTTATCTGAACAAGTTTGTTATTGTGTTCATCGATGACATCTTGATATATTCTAAAAATGAGGAAGAACATGTCGAACATTTAGCAGCGATGTCTAGATTACTAAGAGAGCATCAGTTGTATGCTAAGCTTAACCAATGCAGTTTCTTTCAGAAGAGGTACATTATTTGGGATATGTTGTTTCCAAGGAAGGTATAGCAGTAGATACAGAGAAGATAAGGGTTATCATGGAATGAGAAGCTCCTAGGAATGTGGATGATAAGATCATTTATGGGGTTAGCAGGTTACTACAGGAGGTTCATCAGGAACTTCTCTTGCATTGCATATCTATCACATCACTGCAGCGAAAAGGTAAGAAGTTCGAATGGGCAGAAAAATATGCAACAAGTTTTAAGCAGTTGAGTCAGTTGTTGACAAATGCTCCAGTGCTAAAGATTGCAGATCCGAACGAAGAGTTTGTGGTATGCACAGATGCTTGCAAGAGAGGACTTGGTGGAGTTCTTATGTCAGAAGGACAGGTAGTATGCTATGAATCACAGAAACTGAATGAGCACGAGCAGAATTATCTGACACATGATCTTGAGATGGCAGCGATCATCCATGCATTGAAGATGTGGAGGCATTATCTTCTTGTCAGGAGATTTGTCCAGATGAGCGATCACAGTGGATTGAGGTACCTATTTGACCAACCGAATTTGAACACCAGGCAAGCTAGATGGTTGGCCATGATCAGCGAGTTCGACTTTGAGATCAAGTACATTAAAGGTAAAAAAACAGTGTTGCAGATGCTCTTAGTAGGCAGATACAAGTAAACCACATGGCAGCTATGAGTTCTTATGGGGCAGATTTACAAGCTCAGATCTTACAAGCAGGTCAGCAAGATAACAAGTACATGGAGCTTAGGTACAAGTTATAGCAGGATATAGGTACAAGTTTAGGTACAAGTGCACATGATGTGGACTATTGTCTCATAGCAGATGGCTAGGTCAGATTTAGGGACAAGATATATGTGTCAGATGACAGCGAACTCAAGAAGCTTATCTTGAGAGAGTTTCATGTGAAACCATATTCAAGTCACCCAGGGTATCAGAAGACATTGACAGCGTTGAAGAAGTTCTACTATTGGTTGAACTTGAAGAAAGAGGTGGCAGAGTCTGTGGCTAGATGTTTGGATTGTCAACAGGTAAAAGCAGAGTGTAAGCATCCAGGTGGATTACTTCACCCTATTCTGATTCCAGAGTGGAAGTGAGAGGTCATTTCCATGGACTTCATTATATGTTTGTCGAGGACAGTTAGATAGCATGATTTTATCATGGTTGTTGTGGACAGGTTGACTAAGGTAGCGCACTTCCTTCCAGTAAAGTCTACTTATTCAGCGAATGATGTATCACAAGTATTCATTAGGGATATAGTGAGGTTGCATGGTGTACCAAAGAAGATCGTATCAGAGAAGGATGCCAAGTTCACTTCTAGATTCTGGAAAGAGTTATTTACAGGTTTGGGCACAAAGTTGGCTTTTAGCGCAGCTTATCATCCACAGACAGATGGACAAAAAAGGAGGGTCAACAGGATATTGGAGGATATGATGAGGATGTATGTGATGTGTCAACAATGAAAGTGGGAAGAGTACCTTCCACTGGTTGAGTTCGCTTACAACAATGGGTATCAAAAATCTTTGAGGATGAGTCTGTTTGAGGCGTTGTATGGGCGGAGTTGTAATGCTCCCATCAGTTGGAGTGATCCTGTGAACAGGGTGTTGATTGGACCACACATGTTGGCAGAAATGGAACAAAAAATGCAGGTAATCAAGAAGAATCTAAAGGCAACACAAGATAGACAAGAGTTAGGCAGATCAGAACATGGTGTTTAAGGAGTTTCAGGTTGGAGAACAGGTGTACTTGCGCATCAAGCCCAAGAAGAGCTCCTTGCAGATTGGATCATGTGACAAGTTGGCACCTCGATTTTGTGGACCTTTCAAGATTCTTGAAAGGATTGGACCAGTAGCCTATCAACTTGCACTGCCTTTGACGCTGAAAGTCCATGATGTTTTCCATGTGTCATTGCTTAAGAAATATGTTAAAGATGTTGATCATATAATTGACTGGTTTGTATTGCAGGTGGAGCCAGAAGGAGAATTCCAGTTGAAACCTCAGTGCATTTTGTAGAGAAAGATGCTCATGCTCCGGAACCAACCAATCAAGGTTAAAGTGCAGTGGGAACACTTTGGGCCCGATGAAGTTACATGGGAGATGGTGGATCAGATGCGGGCTATGTATCCTTCTCTATTCGTTGGTTGAGCGAATTTTTGGCATATGTTTTGGTGTGTGCATATATGTATATGGATATAAATACCGCCATAAGTTGTGTTATAAAGCTCCAATAAGCGGTATGGGTGTCATGTTGTTATGTTGTCATGATGGTTTGTTTTCAACAAGTTGATCATTGTAAATACTACAAGTTGATCATGGGCAGTATGATTTGTTTACAACAATTTTGTAAATTGTAGGTGTCGTTGAACACCACGGATATTGTTCCCCCAAGGGGGAGGGTTTTGTAACAGCCTTGGCGAAAATTCCATGTAATAAAGTTAATAAAGGCAAAATAAGACCTTGGTCATGGGACACGTATTCCAAGTTGAATGTCAAGCAAAAACATAGTGATGGAGATCACTTGTGATTAATTAATGGCTAAGGAAATTAGCAAAGGCAATGGCAAAGGCTTTGGAAAGGCATGAGGCATTAATTGGCATTTTATTTATGAAAATAATGGAAATTAGGAGAAATGAAGGTGAAAGGTTATAGGTTGCGTGTGAGCAGAAATGAAGGAAAATAATGGAAAATTGAAGAAAATTGAGGCCTCATTAATAAAAAGGCTTCTAAGGATCGATTGACAGACTTTTGTTTGTTCAGTTTTGGAGCTCTCTCTATTCTCTCTCTCTCATATTGTTGGAGTTTTCTTGGAACACTCTTGGAGGAGTGTGGCATACTTGGGATTTGGAGCAAGAAGGCAAAGGAAAAGTAGGGAAGCGCAAGAGGATATCGGGATCAACAACTACAGCGGATTTTCCTTGCAAGTACCGAGTTGCATGTATGATTTCCTTGCTAGTTTTGGCATGCATGGCATATGCATGTGGTTATTTGGTTATGATCTAACATTGGCATGGAGGATTCCCTAGATTGACAGTGGTTTTGCCTAGCCTTGTCATTTCCTGGACAGCCATGGTGTTGTTGGTTTTACCTTTGTTTTCTGGTTGGCTTTCTTGTGTCTTTGGCTATGGGTTGAGTTATTAGTTCCTGGAAGCCTTGGTTGGACAAATGCTCTAGAAGCCCTGTAATAGCTTGGGTTGAGTTACTAGTCCTGGAAGCACTGGTTGGACAAATTCCCTAGAAGCCCTTGGTGGGTCAAGTTACTAGTCCTTGAAGCCCTAGTTAGACAAATGCTTTGGAAGCATGGCGACAGTTGTCGGTTAAGTTACTAGTCCAGGAAGCCCTGGTCGAAGCAAACGCTCTGGAGCCCTGGACAACTTTGGTAGAAACCAATATGGTGAGGTTAGTGATGTTTGACCATGAGGTGGAATCACTGGTTGAGAGTTGAGGTGGTTTGGCCTCTAGAAGCCCTAGATGGTTTTGATTGATTTGTTTTATGAGATCCCACATTCATGAGGGTGACTCGCTGAAAGAAAGATTTGGTTCAGCCTAGTCTATGTTCGGGTGGTTCGTGTAAGTCCCATACCTGGTTGGCTTATGCAATCCTCAATAAGAGCTCTTCCTCCTTGGTATTTTATGGGTAAATATACTTGTTTATATGTGGCTTATATGGTTGTCATATCCTTGATATTTCTATTGGTTATACGCCGGTTATGAGTGAGTTTTATGACAGTGAAAATGTATGGCTCTCATCATGTTTTGGTTAATCACTGAATGTACAATGAATATATGGCTTAATAGATGGTAATGCAGTTATTGTGATGAGGCAACAATGCTTCTTAGAGATTCTCAGATAAGTGTGAGACCCATATGCTCAGATCTGTTGTTTAAACCTGTAGAATGCAAATTTGTGACATGTTTGACAAAATGTTTGTCATGGCTAGTAGGGGTCCAATAAAGTCCTTGTTCAAGTATTTGCATTTGTATCATTCTTTTGATGTTACTTTTCATTTCTTAAAGTTTCATGGAGTTCAGGGCAATGGCCTCAGTCCTGGCCCTGAAAAAGTGGCACAAAATTCGGAGTCCCTGGCACAAAACTACCTGGAAAAGTCCCCAGTCGCAAGCATGCCTTGTTGTGGGAGTGACTGGAGGTTCCCAGTCGCATGCATGCCCATGTCAAGGGAGCGACTAAGGCTTTAATGCAGCAAAATGTCAATTTGTCTCAGGGGTTGGTCATCTGGATGTGTTGGAAGGCTCTAGGGGTTTCGTTGCATGTGTAAAAGGTTAGGTTGGTTGTGTTCCATCGGTTCCACTTCCTTAACTGATACATAGGGAGTTGAATCATATCATAGTAACTCTTCGTCACATGTTTACTCCGGTTGGTCAGTTACTTGGGTAGATGTGGGAGGATGGTGTTACAGAGGACGTCGACTGCCAAACGACTCCCACCAATGCACTATAAAGACAAAGACTAGAGTTAGTTCATTGTTCGACAATTTAGTTGGTAAGTTTGAACTTTGGCTTGAAAAGCAAGTATTTATAAATTACAGTTTGAATTTTAAACAATTGAACTTAATAATATAAAAATTAAAACAACCAAAAACAAAAAAAAATTGTTTACCCAATTGTTCCAACATCTCTTGCAATCTTTGTCAGATTTTGCCACGTGTTTGTGGCCCTAGCGAAGGTAGTGAGTTGTCGATGTATTTCCAACTGATGAGACTCTTCCAGTACCATGCACTCTAAGCACTCGTACACCCATCTCTGACCTCCCTAATCTGATCTTCTCCTAGTTGAGCTTTATAATAATACTTTGGGTTCAGAAAATACCCAAGTGCATGTATAGGACGATGGAGCTAATTGTTCCATTTGTTCTCAATGATCTCCCCAATACCCATATTTACCTACCCTATCCCTGCCGATTTCTTATATTTGCTCCTTTGCCTGATCCATAGCCTCATAGATATAGCACATGGCCAATTTTTCCCCATCTAACTGCAACACCTTAACAAGGCACTCACCAATTTTCACAAGCTCTGTTGCCTTTTTCAAAAAAAAAAATTGTCAAGAACTTTCTTTTTGGTGTCTTTTCCATCTGTTCTCTGAGACCGCCAAGATGCATTCCAATCATCACCATATAACATTTTATCCAACTTTTGATATTGGTAACTAAAAGATTGCAATGTGAGGAAATGAGTTGCAAATCTTGTGATGGTAGGCCTAACAAGCTCCTTGCCCCCAATATTTTTCCTCATCAGGATCAAAACCCGTGAGTGGTTTAAGACATATTTTGTGATATACTTGGCATGCTCTACAGTGTTCTTTACCCACTCCACTTTTCTTATGTCCTCAAGCATGAGGTCTATGTAATGTGCAACTCATGGGGTCCAAAATATTGTCCTATATTTGGACTCTAGCATTTTTCCAGCAAGAACTTAGTTTGAGGCATTATCTATGATAATTTGCACAACATTATCTTCTCTCATTGTCATAACCATCTCATCCAAAAGCTCAAACAATAGGTTGGCAGCTTTCACCCTATCAAATGCATCAACCAATCTCAAAAACATGGTTCATTGAGGGCAAGAGACAAGGAAATTTATGATAGTGTGGTTTTCTTCATGAATCCATCCATCTGACATGATGAAACAACATGTTTTAGTCCATGATTCTTTAAACTCAGTCAAATATTCTCCAATGGACGAAACATCGCTCACCTCAAGTCATGCATACTAGGGACCTTTAAAGCCCCTTTTGGCAACTATAACAACATCCCAGATAGCTTGGTAATAAGGTGAGTGGGCAACATTAAAGGGGAGATATATATCATACCACCATTTGGCAATGTATTCAAAAGCAACTTCTTTGCATTGCTTTTTCCAATGATCATCCAAGGTGGGTTGAGTTGGACTTGGTTGGGAGGCAGTGGCGCTAGCAGAGGCACAAGTGGAGGAAGGCGTGAAATAACTCTTAATGTTCACCCTCTTTTTACCATTGGCTTGAGAGTGAGACCCAAGAAGGGGAGGCACATAACAGAAGGGGTCATGGAGATTGGTGGAAGGGATAAAGGAGTCTTCAAGGACAAAATCATCAAACCCACTTGCTTCTCTCCTAGTCATAGCTTCCACAAGTTCCTTCTTACTTGAAATTTCTACTTGCATAGCCTTTTCCCTAGCCTTTGCCTCCTCAAAATTCTCAAACTTTTCAAGGTATTTTGCCCTAATAGGCCTTATCACTTTACCCGGTGCATCACATGGGGTTACTTGATCTCTTATACCAGTCAAACATTGTAGCTAGGGCTAAAGAGGTCACCTAGTATGCTTTGATCATGTTGGAAAATGTAACTAGTTTCAATCTTCATAATTGTCATTTGTCTCATGTCATGATGTAATTCTTATGTATTGATCAAAAGAAGAAAAATATAAAATAAAATTTGTTTATAAAGCATAGTTATTATGCATATGTCATTTGGTCAATACGTAAAGCATCCACTGTATGCTTCTAGGTCTTGTCTTGAGTCATGGTCATTGCAATTATGGAAAAGACCCATTTGGGCACTTATATCAAGAAAATATTTTTTTAAGAGTGTAGGTAAGCTCCCAAGAACAAGTCGGCTAGCCAGTGGAAGTCGGCCTAGAGTGGGCTTGAAGAGCCCCTTGGAAGGCTATTTATAGAGAGACTTCGACCTCCATTTTGGATACACAATGGTGCACTTCGCTTAAGATATGTCTATGGTTTGAAGAGGAATGCAGAGACCATTAGGAGGCTAGAAGAACCTTGCAATAGAGATGTTTTTGGAGATCCAAAGTTGCAAAAGTCTGAAGGTGCACTAGTCCAAAGTTGCAGAAGGGTTACCACAGATCTAAAGTTATAGAAGTGAAGAAGACATGTATGGCTGGTTGGTTGACTTGTATCTTAGTGAGAGGTAGAGGTCTTGTTGGGTCTTGGAAGTCTCCTTTGAAGTTAATAAGAAGAGAAGTTCTTGTGGATTTTCCCTTGTTGAAGGGGTTTCTCCCTAGCATGGAGCCTATATCTTGTGTTCATGTGATCTCTATTGTTTTGATATTTATTTGAAGATGAAGAACATAAATATAATCAAGTTAAGAAGAATCTAAATCACAAGTAAATGTTAGAAAAGGAAAATGAAAAGTTAATAATGATGCCCTAATCAGTTTTCCGACATGGTATCAGAGCCAAGGTTAGGATCATTGGCAACTAGAAAATTACAAGAGGGTGAAGTCTGAGCCTCCTAGAGTTGGATCCAAACTATTCTAAGTTATTTTAATACATTCAAAAGTGAAGACAAATTTTGTGCATCAGTCTGTAATCATGAAGGAAGACAAAGAAACTATAGTCAAGCCTTGTCCTAGAAGGCAGACCTGGGCTGGAAGTTTGAACTCTGTTTGAAGTCTTATCTATGCTTGGTATCTAAAACTCTGAATTGAAGCTACAATGATGAAATTTGAATCCAATTAAAAGCAAATTGGAGAAATAAATATCGTCGTGTAAAGGCCACAATTTTATACACAGAAGGTTGAAGCCCTAAAGATACCCAGAGAGCTGAAGAGCACTAAAAAGCCTAAATTAAGTCAAAGTCTTGTGATATAAAGTCGAACCCTAATAATTTTGTGCATAAATAAGACCAAGACCTAACAGTGTTTAAAGTTAGTAAAATTTATCTTAAATGAGAGAAGTATGCACGCCTTGTATTACTGAAGGAAGGAGACCACATCAACTTTGCTATGATGAAAAAGAGAGGTCGAGACCTCTGTGACTATGAACAAAACTACAAATAAAGGGTCACGGGATCTATCTCCTTAAGAACTTGATAAGGCATATTGAGAGGCTTGGGTTGGGAAGTTTTGTAGGAGAAAACATCATGTGGTTACATTATGAACAGGAGCCTTGATATAGTCCTTCAGGTCAACATAAGAAATGCCTAGTAAAGATATCAAGGCCAACTTACATGGAAGACCTTTTGGGCCCATTTTAAAAGTGACTGTGCTATAAAACGATCGGTATTAGATTTACTTCAACAAAGGTTTAAAGAAGTCCTATAGTTTGACATAATTATGTCATCTCCAATAAGAAATAGGTACTAGACCTATCGTCATTGATTCGAGAAAAAGGGATTTCTAAAGCTAATAGAAACATCGAAGAAACTTTCGTGGAAGTCTTAGAGCTAGTAGAAGTGTAGAAGTCGAGAAGAGCATCTTGAGTTGGCACTACCATTGGAAACATCATGACATAAATGGAAGTTGCAATACTTTTGAAGTCAATCCTTAACTTTGCATCTTGAAAGGTTTTTGTAGCAGATTATGATCTTAAAAGACTAAGGTATGTGAGGTACATATAATTTTTTTTACACATAAAGGGTCTGATATGAATTGCATTAGGGTTTTTGGGATATGTTTTGTTTTAGGGTTTGTAGTCTTCACCTTGTTAAAAGGTTGTTGGTAACTAGGATTTTGTAAAACCCTAGTTGGTATTTGGAAACCCTAGTCATAAAAAATACCCTAACCCTATTATGTTCCCTCATAGAAACCCTAGCTTTTTGTCACTAGGATTTGGAGGTAGTCTAGTGAGAAATGGAAAACCCTAGTGAGCATAGAATTGAATTTGAAATTTAAGCCCTAGGGTTGATGTTTTGAAAGGTAATCAAGAAACTTAGGGTTTGGATTTAGAAACCCTAGGAGTTCTCCCTCTCTAAAGATTCCATGAAACCCTAGATTGTCAAAATCATGATCATACTCTTGTATTTGTATATTTTTCTTGGTGGTACTTGTCAGTGAATGTTACAAGTACATAATGAAGGAATCAAAATGAGAACAAATATACTGATCTTATGCCATGAAGAGCGTGATGAATGGTAACTTGATAATCAGATTGGATCCTTGGGCACTCTAATAAAAGTAGACTCATATGGAGATGGCCCACGAGGATGTTAATGCTTTGTTGAAGAAGATTGCCATGGTGAGAGAGAGCCCTTCAAGAGGGAGCATTTCAAGGTTTGTAGTAGAAGCAACTCAAGGTATGTTTAAGCTTACAAGGTTTGTAGCATGTCTCCATCATATAAGGTACAATCATTTTGACTTTAAAATTTACTTTATATTGATGACTATCTCATGTCTAGGGTTTTGCTATAGAATCATAAAAAATTCTTATATTGTTAGGGTGTTTGATTTCTAGATTAAACCAACCCTTGTAGTATTTAAATATTTGTTCATCTTGGTAAAACCCTAGCTTTTTAGGGTTTGATGATAATATCTAGGATTTATGACAAAACTCTAGTAGAGGTTGATATAAGATCTTGGGGTATGAAAATGAAACCCTAGGTGTAAATGCTTCCACTATGGTTGAAACCCTAACTTGGTTTAGTTGTTGGATATCTAAGGTTTAATTTATTATTGAAGCTTTGATAACCCTTGATGCTCTCCTTGTGTTGACATGATAACCCTAGATTGATAAAGTCAACTCCATGCTCTAGTACATGTATAGTTTATTGTATTATGCATATTGATAAGATTTGCAGGTACATAGTTTTCAAGAGGTTGTACTATACTTGATGACAACTTTATGATGATGTTGAGCATAATGGAAAGAGGGAGTTGTAAGAAACTTGATAATATTAAAGTTTACATTGATGATTGAAAGATGACCCTGTTTCCATATGAAGATAAAAGAAATAATGTTCTTGAAGGTCGAAGTTCTCCAATAATATGATGCAAAAGAAAAAGAATTTGTGTAGCTAGAAGAATAAAGTTGTTGATGATTGACTTATCTGCCCAAGTTGAGAGGAAGCTTGTATGCATTTCTTTTATGAATGAAAGTGTATATCCTCCATAGTTGAGAGGGAGGGCATGATTCTCTACTTCATGTACATTTCGTGAAAGAATGAGATCGGATAATGGCTAAAGCACCACTGATGGTTATTAGTGTTTGATGAAGTCGTGAACAAGACTCGGTTGTTTTGAGAAGTGTTGAGGCTACGCTTGGTGTTTCCTGAAGAAATTGGAAAATGAAGTTTCCATCAAGATTTGTTTGATATTATGACAATCTCAGCAGCATCAAAATGGTTGAGGACCCTGGATTTTATGCTAGCATTGATAATAAGTACCGGTACTAGTTGGGGCCGTGGAGCTACAATATGTTCTGATAAATGAACAAGTAGTTGATGTGTTGGTCTATCCTTGAGAAGTTTGAATATTTGAAAAGCATGCTTGGATTGATGGATATCTTTGAGAGGAAGAGATGAGTACCTTAGGCTGTGTGCCCGCATGATGGTACTTGGGAGGACATCTTGCTCATGTTGGTATTGAGATCTTAGTTATAGTTTGGCCTTGATGATGTCTAGATCCCTATCTGGGAGGGTATCTTGGTCTTGGTGATATGGAGCTTCATTTTAGTGTCGATATCTTGACCTTGATGATACCTAGACCCCTGTGAGGGTTGGTGTCTTGGTATGGAGGCCTAGATGGTATCTATATCCACTCGGATTAATACCAGGGTCGTAACCTGATGGCACCTATAGTGGGCAAGTTGCCTTGATGACACCTTAGTCCCTGTTGGATTGATACCTTGGCAGTTTTTAGCCTTGATGGTATCTAGCATTGTATATGTTGTTGTACTCTTCTTGGAACACTTCAAATTGAGTTCATCCTTGTACCGATTGAACAATTATGAATACCTCCCTAGTTAAGAGGGGGTGTTGGAAAATATAACTAGTTTCGATCTTCATAATTGTCATTTGTCTCATGTCATGATGTAATTCTTATATATTGATCAAAAGAAGAAAAATGTAAAAGAAAAATTGTTTATAAAGTATGGTTTTCATGCTTTTGTCATTTGGTCAATAGGTCAAGCATCCATTGTATGCTTCTAGGTATTTGTCTTGAGTCATGGTCAATGTAATTATGTAAAAGACCCATTTGGGCACTTATATCAAGAAAAGGAAATTTTTTATATACAAAAGTGTCTAGGTAAGCTCCCAAGAACAAATCGGCCTGCCAAGGAAAGTCGGTCTAGACTTGAAGAGCCACTTGGAAGGCTATTTATAGGGAGACTTCGACCTCTATTTTGGATACACATTGGTGCACTTCTCGTAAGATATGTCTATGTTTTGAAGAGGAATGTAAAGACCATTAGGAGGCTGGAGGAACCTTGCAAAAGAGATGTTTTTGAAGTCTTTGGAGACCCGAAGCTGCAGAAGTCCAAAGGTGCACAAGTCCATAGTTGCAGAAGGGTTACCACAGATCTGAAGTTGCAGAAGTGAAGAAGATATGTATGGCTAGTTGGCTAACTTATATCTTGGTGAGAGCTAGAGGTCTTGTTGGGTCTTGGAAGTCTCCATTGAAGTTAATAAGATGAGAAGTTCTTGTGGATTTTCCCCTGTTGAAGGGGTTTTGCCCTAGCATGGAGCCTATATCTTGTGTTCATGTAATGTCTATTGTTTTGACATTTATTTGATGATGAAGAACATAAATATAATCAAGTTAAGAAGAATCTAATCACAAGTAAATGTTAAAGAAGGAAAATGATAAGTAATAAATGTTGCCCTAATCAGTTTTCCAACAGATCAAAAGGAATAAAAAGCTTATCTGAAGGAGAATTCCCTATGCATGTGCTTTATTTATTTTCAGCCACTGTGTGATGGATGCAATGTTCAAAAAAATTATTTTCTGCAGTTACATAAATTTTGTTTCAGTTAAATTAATGAGAGGACATTAGGACAGCAGTCACTTGGACTCGAAAATTTTACATGGTACTAGAGCAATGTTCTCTGATTGGGATTCTCAAGGATTCACAGCAATAACTCAACTGATGAAAATAAGGACCAGCAGTTAGAGGGTTTTAATATTTTCTTTTATAAACCATTTTTTTTAGATCAGGGAGTTTGTGCATTATATCTCAGAGATGGCGTCAACAAGCCCCAGATTCAAAAACACACTGGATGGTGCCTCAAAGTTACAATCATGTAAACTTGAAAGTATGGGTTACACTCTTATTGGAATAGAATGATCTATGGGATATTGTCAAGGATGTTGTGTCTTAGGCTACAGATCCACTATAGTTGACAACTCACAAGAAGAAAGTGAGGGCCAAGTGGATGATCAAGGATGCCATAAAGTATAACTAGATCCCTTATATACCCGAGAAGGAGACAGCAAAGAAATTTTTTTATTCCCTAGTAAGCCTCTACCACAGTACGAGCATAAACAAAAAGCTATTACAAAACAGACTCGGATCCATAGAGATGACCAGATCAGATTCAGTCCACCAATTACCATATGAAGGTCATCATAAATTTGTGTCAACTTGCAACAGTTGGGGAGAAGGTTGTGGATGCAGAACTCTAGCATTGAATGGATTCCAGGCTCCATGGAAACCATTTTTCAAAGTATGAGAACCTTCCTACTTTTGAAAGGTTGTGTATGCAGAACTCTAGCATTGAATGGATTCCAAGCTTCATGGGAACCATTTTTCAAAGTATGAGAACCTTCCTACTTTTGAAAGGTTGTGGGATGACTATATCCAAGAGGAGACTCAAATGGACTCAAAGATTAACAAGAAAGGTAGTGACGAGAACCTAGCCCTATTTGGTCAAACAAATAAAGACAGATAAAGAACCCGACAAGGATACGGGAAAGAGTGAGGAGTCTGACTCATAGTGAGGGAAGAAGGACTTCATTTTTTATAAGCACAGTCATTATGCATCACATTGTCCAAATAAAAATAAAAGTAAAGAGAAGAAGTAGCATAAGTAGGTAGCAACCTCTGCAGAAACTTCGATGAATGAGTTTGTTGCCAAGTTTCAAGAAGGATTTCTAGATGATATCTTGCCTTTCCACCAGCAGAGTTCTGAGTAATGCGTGGTATGTGGACAATTTTTCATGACAGTAGCGCAACAATCATTTTCTAGTTTAAGTAGGACTCAAAGGTTCTAATTGAGCTTGGTGATGATGCCAAGTACCTATTAGTAGGAGTTGGTATTATTCCCTTCCAACTCGAGTCAAGTAACTATTTAAATTTTGACAATGTCTTTGTTTGTTCGAGGCTTAGAAAGTATTTGCTTTCAATTTCAATTATGGACACCAAGGGCTTTGCAGTTGAGTTTAAGAACAAGCAGATGATCATCATGCCAAATGAATCTAGCCTAGTTACATGTAATATGGGTTAGAGAAGGTAATCTTTATAAGTTGCAAGGTGAACTTGTTCAAGCCTTGTTTATAACAATGACATCTTCTGTGAGTTGTGGCACCTACATCATACAGCCTTGCCTATTTTAAGGGAGATAGCCATAGGTCTTCCAAAGTTCAATATTGAGCAGCATGGAGTATACGAAGGGTGCATGCCAAGGCCGTTTTGCCAAATAGCAACTATAGGTCTAAGGAGATTATAAACCTAGTGCATTCAAAGGTTTATGGACTAACGTCAGTAGCATCAATCACAAGAAGCATGTATCAAGTTTCCTTCATTGATGACTTCTCTTGCAAATCGTGGATCTACTTCCTAAAGACTAAGGATGAAATCTTTAGTGGTTATAAAAATCTAAAGCTCTAGTTGACCATCAATCAAGGAATAAGATCAAAGTCTTAAGATAATACAATGGGGTGAGATTCTCCCATGCCATGTCTCCTTTAACAAAGGTAACCCACTGCCCTATGAACCCATTCAGGGCTATCCTTACCAGTTCTAAGCCTGACACAATCTCCACTACTGCAACAAGATCATCTCATGCTTGAGAGATTCTAGTGAGATAAGAAACGGTCTCATTCATGGACATCTTGGTGCCCCCAAGTTTCTCTCTCAGGCTTCAGCACCATTTTTTGGTTATGGTTGTCGCTTTGGTATTACTTGGTCAATGCCTCCCACATTTCTCTGGCGGTTTTCTTCCTAGATATATGAGGAATAATGTGATCCTTCACTTTGTCTAGGATAATCCTCCTAGATTTCACGTCCTTCTTATTATGGGCGGCCAGAAGTGTTGCATTGGTAGGATGAATTTAAGTTTGTGATACAAACTCCTAGATTTCATTCTCCTCTAACACCAACGCAATCCTCTCCTTCCAAATGTGGTAGTTAGATAACCCATCCAACTGATCTTCAAACCCGAGACCAATCGCCTTCTCTATCTTACTGATTAAGCCCTGCCAAAAACAATTTTCCTTGATGAAGAATTGCGCTCCTCTAATGTTTTGTCTCCCCACACGACACACTATTGTTGTGTCTCAGCGGCATCTGTAAGCCTCAACAAACTCCTTAATAGTCTCAGCTCTCAACTCAGCCTGAACCTATTGGTTGCATACAACTGTTGTTTTTCTCCATGGCCCTAGGTTTGTCTGCCTTAATATCTATGTGCTCAACCTAAGCTATCGGCAATTATGTCCTTTTAAATCGCAGGTGCTCAGCACCTCTGGCTACCTTCGACCGACTACTCGTTGGCACGTCTAACACTCGGTCCGCCTCACTTTCGCATCGCCCCGAGCAGTTATACCTCTACACCCCAAGGCAGTTCCTATTGTGTTTTCTTTCATGGCAGATCCCTACAGCTCAGCCACTTTGTCTCATGCCCTGAGCTCCTACACTATTGTTGCACAATTTTCCTGTGTCCTATGCTCACACCTCGGCCCACAATTTCTGCTAGTGGTTGATTCCTCTTCCAAGTGACTTCTCTGACTGTCCAATCTCTATTGGCCACCCTAATTCCCGTGTCGTTGCTTGTGGCTACTTGAAGTTAACCTTGCTATTTACGATTTTATTCAATGTTACTTCAACAAGGGTTGGTTGGTAGCTACCTTTGTTGCCCCTCTGGTCTTGTCAGTGGCTATGTCATATTGTCTCGCACTCAACCTAGGTGTTTTCACTATCATCGCTTGACCAATCCTATTATGCAACCCTACAGCCACCACTAACCATTCTCACCTAGGTTGATGATATGCCCATTGAATTCAAGATTCATCCACCACTACCACTTCATTGCACATTCAATGTTGGTGAAGACGCCTCTTCTCCTATACAAATGTTCCATTCCACACCCTCTAGTAGACACACATTTCAATGATGATGAAGATGTTGGAAATAATTCTGAGAAGGGGGGGGGGTGAATCAGTATTAGCAAGTCAATAATATTTCATTTCCACAATTAGATTCATATACGCTAGTTCAGTTAATGGAACTTGCATGTATACACAACTGTATTTAAGGCAACTAGCGTATATCCTGCAAACTTATGATTCAGTTAATTTATCATATGTTGATCTTTACTCAATACATCAAAACCATATAAACAGTAACCAGGTGCAGTAAAACAGAATAGACAATCACACACACATGAACACAAGATATAAGGTGGAAACCCAATGTGGGTGAAAACCACCTGTTGCAATCGTCTCTATCTTCTTTTTAATAAGAACTTATTTTTACAATTTTTGTACTAGTGCAGTCTTATACCAGTACGCAGGCTTCTACCTGCAGAAGACTACAACCTTCTCTCCTTCTCCTGCTTCTCCTAGAAGGGAGCTACAACCCCCTAGCTCTTGTACTAGCTGATGTGTTTACTAGTACATA
>APFE031508672.1:145596-263181 GCA_000404065.3 Pinus taeda | reverse complement strand
TTCTAGATCTTGCTCTTCATTAGATATTCAATTCATGAGTGCCTTTGCCTAATGATCTTCTCCTCCTTTTATAGTCTTAGGCCTTACTCAATACCATGGTCCAAAACCACTTAGAATCAATACCTTGGACCAAATCCCTGGGGTCAACACGTTGGACAAGATGCCTTGGACCAATACCATGGATCAAAATACCATGGACCAAATACCACGGACCAAAACTAAGTTTTCCAACATGTACACGCCTTTCCTTCCGTGAAAGTGCGTGTGTACGCTATACGCGCTTTTTGGTCTACAAACCCACGTGTACACACGGCTTGGTCAATGGGGAACCTGCTTATACCTTTCTTTCTTCATTCTGTGAGCCTGAACTGTGATCTATCATCTGTGTGAGTTGCCATCAAGGACAACACCTGTGTCATAGTGCCAAATCTGTATCATAATGCCAACAAAAGACTTCTTGATCGATCCATCTAATCCAACTCCTCTTCCTCTAGCTAGGTCAAGGTCTATGCCCAAGTGGGCCATATCCACAATTTTAGATGCCAGTTTTCTTACACCAAAAGGAAAAACAAAGCATAATCCAAAGCCTACAGCATGGGCCCTTTTGACCAAGGTATGATATGCACATTGAGTCGTAGCTTTGTCCACTACTAACACTCTATTGAATGGTCAATGTTGCCAAAGATCCCATTGGATACAAGAGTTAGAGATATGGTATCCAGGGATGATGATATGTAATGTGTTCTCGATGTGGCGCTTGTTCAGCCTTAATGGGGGATGCATGTAATGCCATTGAAGAGTTTGAAAACCCTATGCAAGAAAATCAAATAGTAATAGAATCTAAAACATAAGAATAACAATGCCACATTAAAACAGTGTTCACAAGATTTACTTTGGAAGCACTTAACCAGGTAAACCAGCCTAACTGAGAGCCAAACCTCTGTCAATTGTTTTCCAAGCAAATATTTAAGTATTTTGCAGCTACAATTAACCCTCATCCACTAACCTAGATTAGATTACAACCATAATTCTTTAACCAGGACTATATTACAATGGGCTGAAACCATTGGCTTAAATAATACATAATAAACCAAAAAAAAAAACCCTCTAAGGCTCTACCCTTGACTCCTGTCAGGATGTGACCAAGTCTACTTGCAAAGGATACAGCACATATCCAACGGCCATCTCTTCATGGCCCCCTACTTAGATTAAGGGGGGATGTTTCAAATGGGGATGAAATCTTTACTTTGGGCCACATCCAACCTTATATTGTATCATTATTATAGGCTTGACTGAGGCAAACCTTGTATATATAGCTCAAAAGACTTACTGGAGAAAGCATCGACTCAAGAGTTGCATACAAATATCAACTCTCATCTGTATTTCATCATTGAAGTGATGCATTCACTCTTGATAAAAGTGATTTGCCTGATGGCATCATCAACTGTTGCACATCTCTTGCTTGGATCTCTCTCTCTAATGCACTTGTTATGGGGTTCTCTCTCTATGGTTGAGCTCCTCTTAGCAGATTTTTCTTAAAGTTTTGCATTGCTCTAGTGATGGTTTATTTTTTCTTTGTTGTAGAATCGAGGTTTGTGTTCATTCAGTTTGATTCTCTCACTCTAATGAATCTCAACAATCTACAGGCCTGCTTGCTAAGAGAAGCATTGTCGGCCTTCAACAATCTTCTCTCCACACATCATTTCATGAAAGATGGCTATGAAGTAGACCCTAACAAAGAATGATATTAATTCTGTCCCTCATTCTCCAGTTTACAACTACCCACTTCTGAAGTGACAATTTCCCTATCCATAGTCTAAAGAAGCAACAGATCAACAGATGCGCCTCAAGGTGGCTGACCCCATCTACAATATCCTCCAACTTCAAAATATATTTTTGGGTGCCATCCAATCTGTAATTTTTGCACTGTGCCTCTGACCTTCCTCTTGCTTCTTTCCCTAGCCATACTCTAAAGAAGCAACAGATCAACAGATGTGCCTCAAGGTGGCAGACTCCAGAGTCCATCTACAAGATCCTCCAACTTCAAAATAATTTTTTTGAATTTCTATAATTTTAGGGTGCATCCAAATCTGCAATTTCTGCACTGCTCCTCTGACCTTCCTCTTGCTTCTCTTGATTTCAGAGAGGTTTTCCAGCAACTGGGCAAGTTGCTTCAGTGTTTTCAGTTTCCCAAAGACACCTAAGCTAAATGGGGGAATAAAGGATATTGGGGACTCCACTTGATCTCACATGGCTGAATTCTAGCTAGCAGTGGTGTACAGGATCCAATATTTCACCACTGAAACCTCGGCATTTGCAACATAAAGGAACTAAGTTATAAAACTTTCGACCAAGCTACATAATGTCATAATTACCATCATGTAGCATTCTAATAGATTGTTAGATAAATTTGAGATACAAATTATACCATATCGTGATAAATGGTCTAGATAATGCAGACCTCATTAAAATTTAATCCCGTGCCCATTTCAAAAAGTCTCTGTATGCATATTACTTATAAATGAGAAACCACTGCCTTGAAGTTGCACAGTAATGAAATGCATCAATCCATCTTAAGAGCACTTAAAACAATATAGATTCTATACAGCATTTCAGCTACAAGATATACTATTCCATGATAGGAAGTGCAAAATAATTCTCAGATGTAGAGTACTAACAGATTCCCAAATAAAAATCAGTTACAAATTTTAATATTCCATAAGAAATGGTCCAGACAGGGCAGGATTCAACTATGATTTAATCATTTATCCAATTTAAGGGGTCTCCACTTACAAGGTACTCAATAAGGAGTTCTCTTATCAGGTCCTCAACCTGCAACTTTTCTCCGTCTCTGAAAGGACCTTGGGTGCTTTTAACCATCCTAATATTCTTTTATCTCCGCCATTAGGTATAATTATAGAAGAGAACAATACATAAATGTTTCTTTGTTTTAAACCTGCTTTCAATGTGAACTTAACAGAATCATATTTTCAGAACCCCAATATCTTCTGCCACAACTGTGGATAAAAAGGAAAAAGCTCCCAAAATTACAAATAGAATCCCGCCCCTGCCAGGAAATATCTTCCGGCCTCCCTGGCATCATATCCAATATTAGGGAAAGCTTGAAAAGAACATGAGAAAGGCTATAAATTTCATATCAACCCTCCCCATGTAAAAGTAACAGAAAGGGATTGCAAATAGCACTGAACATGAACTGTAAAGTTTCAAAATACATATGCTGCAAAAATATTATGCATGCAGTTAAATCTTAAGTAAAGAAGAGGATATAAAACTTCAAAACTTGATTGTCATCCTTGATTTGCGAATAAAATAAATTTGAACACAGAATGTGAACATGATATAGGACTCAGCACCATATAAAAAAGAACGCTTCAAGTATAATGTTATATAAGGATTCAGGAAATGACGAAACCATGACAATAAGAACTACGTGAAACACTGAAAACTATAAGGAAATACGGGAAATTACATTTTCTTTCGAACATCAACTTGCTTCTCCTTTCGTTCATATTCCTGCCTTATTTTTCGCTTTTCAGCTTCTACAAGCTGCAACTTTTCAATGTTGAATTCCTGAAAAATGATTTCTCTACTAATCAGTCTTGATGCATAAAACACTTTGAACGTACATCAAGAAGAACAAGCAAAAGGATTACGTCATTGTATAATCATTATTCTACAATTTTGTAAATTTGTAGTTAATTATATACACAAATATCCAGAAAATAATAGCTGCTTTTGAAAGTAAAGAGAAAATAGGGTCAACAAGTTTAAGAAGAAAGAGATCATAATGACAGCCTCTTATAAACCCAACCATTGTTGATATTGTTATATGCATTCCCACTACTAACCAAGAGAAGCAGTGCACCTGGTTCAATATTTTAAAGACCCGTGTTTGAGTTTTTGCATAGGACATTATTTTCAGCATAGTCACCTTGTTCACATTCTCGTTTTACTTCAGCACAATGAAATTTGGAAAAAAAAATCCACAATGAAACTCGAGTCTTTCAGCACAGGCATAGTGCTTCTGCAGCAACAGGTGTTTAGGCACAGTTGATTTGGGAGCAGAAGCAAGGGAAAATGTACGGCAAGCATCAAGGAGTTAGTTCAATGAGTTTAGTAGCTAGGGTATATTCTTTTAATTTTGTATATTGTTTTCTTTTTTGGGGTATCTAGAAGAGTTGGCAACTGGGCCACTACCACTATGACCTCTAGGAAATTACGTACATACCTTCTGCAGACACAGGTTAATCAGGGGGTTTGAACCTTGAATCTCATAGTTTCCATAATCCTTCATAACATGGTCATTGCCAATTGAGCTTCCCCCAAGTGCTATTTTGTATATTGTTAAAAGTTGAAACCCTCCTGAATTCTGACCAAAGATCTTCAATTTCTTTCCATTATAATTCTTTTAAGATTTGTATAGTAATGCACTTGCATCTATCAGCCAATGGCCTTTATTTCTCTGCACCGCCACCATCTTGGAAAGGAAATTACCTCTTTAGAAAAAAGTTACATGCTTGCTAAATATCAGATATGCTCCAAAATAAAGTGAGGGATCAAGAATGATCCTTCAACTCAAAATAGTTTCAGAGGTGGGTGTACATGCTTTTCTATTAAGGTGCAATTTTGGCCATACCCGTCACTCAATTGAATGACCTTTAAGCTTGCATTCTTGGGGTCACACATCCTATTTGCTAGCACGCTTTTACACATAAGTTTGATTTAGATTTAGAGTAGAGTTTTCTTTTACTGTGCTCTTTGCCGGTAGATGCATTATGCATTCCTGCATTCCTTTTATAGTTGTTGATGCATGTTAACTTATTTTGGTCATTTGTGGATGTTAATCAAATTTCAATTTCTGTACAGCTTGCATACATTTTTCTCAAAGTCCCTCCTGAGTTTTGTAGAAAAGTGTGAATCTAACCTTCCTCCTTTGAACTAAGTTTAATGTCCCCTATTTAGTATCAACATCTTCTCTCTAAACTTCATCACTGCTTTATCTTTCTCCTGCTTGGTGAAGTTTGATGGTTTATAAACTTTTTTCATTTCCTGATATGGTGGTTTTGGTGGTAGCCCCTCATCTTATTTTTGCTTCTACAGGGCCCCTTGTATGTGCTTATTTTGAAGAATGTAATCTCTAGTCCCTTCGACCTAGTTTCATCTTTAGTGATGAAGAATGTAATCTCTAGTCCCTTCGACCTAGTTTCATCACTGTGAATGTAATCTCTAGTCCCTTTTGTGCTTAAAATTTACCATATTTTAACTTTTTTTATGTATTTTGACGAGTCTTATGCGAGTCTTATAAGGGTCATTCTTGAGTCTTATACGAGTCTATGAGTCAATGCTGTGACAAATCTTATACAAGTACGAGTCGTGCAACATTGGTTAAAACAACCAATATAAGTAACAAATTTCACAAGCCCAATGGGTTAGCTCAAGTAGTTTCCAGCAACATCATTGGACATTTGGCTAGTTCCATGCCAACAGGTGCCCAGTTTGAAACCCCTTTAGATGAGGCACACTAGTATACATCAAAAGATATACTAGGGATGCCACCCACGAATGTGGGGAAGCATCCCTTGAGTTTAGTCATGAAGTTTTCCTTGACAAAAAAATAACAGATTTCAACCCTTTCAATGGCAGACTTTGAAATTCGTCAAATTTCAGACTCCAAGAAAATTCTGCGAACGCTGTGACAGAGGATGGAGGAGAAAAGTAACATTAGAATTAAATTTGCACGAAATGACACATCATAAAAACAAGTGATCAATCAGTCCAGGTGTTATGGCCCCGTCACTTGATGCATCTCTGAAATCTATAAATGCAAAAAGGCATTTACTAGCATGCATTACAAGACCACAAGTGAAAATCTAAAATGCTAGCTTCTCAGATGAAAAATATAAACTGAAACGTAATCAATCTTCCTAGGTTGATCTTCCATGCCATCTTTGGATAGTGTCCCCTCACATTGACAACATTGTACCGTCAACCTTTGTCATATTTCCTCACTATCTTTTATGTAGACAATGACCTCTTTTGCTACTCTTCCCATTAACACTGAATTTACCATGGGTGACTCAAATGTTACCTTCGTGATTGTTCATGGGCACATTTTGGGATCAAGTTAGACCTCTCTGTAGTCCAATCTTAATCATTCCACAGTGACGGTTCATGGACACAATAACAATGGATTCTATGGCCTTGACCCTTCATTCCAGATATGTTAGATCTCAGTTTCATGTTACAGAGATTTGAGTTTCAGAGATCAGTATTTTAGGTGGATCCATTCTGTTTATTAAAGCCAATATGCTGGTATCATCCCATTTGCAGGTGGTGAATTTCTGTGATAGTCAAACCTTTTTGCTGCTGTCAACATTCATAATGGATATCACAAAGTGAAATCTCTGGTCACTAACCATGTTCCAACCTACCATAAGCTGTTCTAATTAATGTGTTTTACATCTAAGACTGGTCATGATCTCTACAGTGGTGGTATCTTGATTGGAAATGTGGGGTCACAGCTCACGAACATCTAAGCAAACTGATACAGAAAAGAATTTGGGCAAAGTGTAACTAAAGATTGCTTTGATGACTCTCAGAAAAGGTTGATTAACTTAGGATTAGATAGACAATGATCAGTCTCACCAGTCAGGTAAATTTGCAAGAACTGTTTTTAAGGTCTGCTGATGCAAGGACTTGTATTCATATCATGATTAAGAAAAGTACGTTACATTCTGACATTCTGTTTGTAACCAGTGTGAAATCTAGTAGAAGGCACACAACAAGAGATTACTCTTATGTTTTTCTTCAGAACAAGCTGTTTAGAGGAAAGGCAATGATTGAAGGCATCTAGCATGCTTGTTTATTTTTATTATGGGACCAACCTTACTATAAATACTGGGGCCGACCTAAAATCATCAGTGTCTCCAGCTGACAGGTTTAATTCAGTTATAAACAAGTACATATTGACATTGAACCTCTTTTGTCGTGGATATTGGTGTTTGGTCAAATCATAAGTATTGCGCCTAATTTTAGTGGGTGGAAGGTCTATCTTTCTGGATAATGCTTGCTGCCATATGCCACAAAAAGAAACCTTCATGCATGCATACATGGTTTTTCTTATGGTTTTGGGCATTTTGTTCTGGGCTTTTTCTGGACGTTGTTTTGTGGCCTGATAGAGGTGTTTTTGATGTGGTTGTTACCAGCGTGAAATCAGATTTCCTTAGCAGCAGAATTTAACTCCATAATCCTTGGGATTCAAGCATTGGTCTGTTTGCATTTTGTTCTTCATTTTCACAGAAGTGGTCCTTGCATATCTGTAGATTAATCCACCAGATCTGAAGGTATAAACAGTTGATTTGCACCAAAAAGAGTCTAAAGTACAAATTTAAGAGTAAATATGCATCTTTTAGCTTGCTGTTTGATACTTTATTATGCAAAAATCTAATTTACAAGATTGTTTTCCAGAAATGAGTTCCATTTGGCAAGTTAACATTCATATTTTTTTCTCAAATTATCCAAGAGGTCCCTCCTGTAGCTACCATGCACCAGCTGGAGCCTGGGAGTGTAGAGGAAGCAAATTGAAAAAAAAAAAATATATATATATATATATATTAATAATAATTCGAAATTTTTATACACAAAGTGATCTTAAAAGAATGATTGACTATGAAAATGAAAAAAAAAAACTAAAGAATCATATAAACAACCGTTATAGTATTTTCATGATACATTAAAAGATAAAAGATACTAACAAAATATATAAAAGTTACTACCTTAATGTGGGACATAGTTACTTATGACATGGGAATGGAATTACCATGATTAAAAGGAAAAAAAATCATTACTTTTTATGATTAAAGATACATCTTCAATCACTCTTTTCTTACCAAACTTTAATGTGAGCTTGAAGCTTAGTTAGGGCTTTCCAACTTATGGGATAGGTGCTACACACTGATTTGATTTGGATCTCAAAAATCCTAATCTCAACAAAAAGGAATCAAAGTTTTGGTACCACATTCTGGGAGACTGCTCAAGGCCATATGCATAATCTTTTAACTTGCAAACCAGTGACTCTATGCCTCTTTCAAAATAGTGCTCTGGCTATGTCATATAGATCGCCTTCAAGTCACCGTGTAGGAATGCAATTTTCACATCCATCTCTTATATCTCCAAATCAAAGGATACCACTACAGACAATAGCAACCTAAAAGATGTTAAATTAGCAACTAGGGAGAAGATCTGACCAAAATATATACCCTCAACCTTGGAATATAATTTTACAACCAACCTTGTCTTATGCTTTTCAACACTGCCATCTAAACTAATCTTCTTTTTGAACACACAGTTACATCCAGTTAGTTTCTATCCATCAAGAAATGGGAGGAAGTCCTGTGTATCATTCTTTTCTAGTGCAATTTATTCCCCATCCATGGCTAGTCTCCAGGACTCCTTACTTTCCATCTCCATTGCCTCTTCCATAATTCTAAGATCATCAAAGTAGATGAGGAAATATACATCTAGAATAAGAAGACTATAATTATACATGCATGGTTATCTTCTTTACTCAGTGGACCTCCTTAAAGTTTGAGGTGCAGTTTCTTCCTCCTCTTCTAAACTCTCTAAAACCCCCTCCTCAACAGGTCCTTCATCAACTTCTTATTCAGTTTCTAGTTCAGCTTTCTTGATCTTTGGTGGTAGCTAAATCACTAACTTATTCTCATCCTCTTTTGGTTGTACCATGTGGGAGAAGACTTAACTACTCTAAAAGTAACATTTCTATCATACAAAAAATTTCTAACCATAGGATCCCAAAGCTTGTAGCGCTTCACGCCAACACCATAGTCAATGAAGATTCATTTCACTACCAATGAAGATACTAGTTAGGGTTTTCCATTCTTGCATGGGAGAAGTGTGACAGCATGCTTAAGTCCTGTAAGAGGTTATTGTAGTGCCTTGCGAACTGTATTGTATTTTTCTTATGTATGAATGAGAAGATAGACCTTGTTTCAAATCTCTGTTTGTTGTACACTACATTCATGTTGTTATTGCTGTAAATCAGCTTCCATCTACTTGTAGGGTTGTTGCAAAGTTGATCTCATCTCTTGATATCCAATGTTCGCACATCCTGAGTTTTCCATTCAGCATTGTTGTTTATGCAGATCTGAAGCTTTAATTGGTGTTCCGGTCTTTCTATGTTAGTTGTAGGACAAATTCTTTGAAAGCAAATGTGTGTATCATGTGGATGGAAAATTACAACTTCTTCTTGTGGTCTATAGCTATGTTTGGTTCCTAGTCATCACAAACTCACATGCACTTAAAGTTGGTTGAAGTAGCTAGACATATTGTCCATTTTTTAAAGTTTGCTCAATTCCTCAATTTCAGAAGCCATCAAACATGCATTTTTAAAAGAATGCACCTCTCCACAAGTCCAAAAGCCATCAAATCCGCATTTTTTTAAAGTCTACTACTTGTCAATTTGCAAATCCAACAACATCACCAAACGTTGTGTGTGAATACACCTAACGTTAGAGTTTGAAATGAAAATGACAAAGTCCATCAAAAAGTTATATATGAGACTGTGGTTTATATGTGGCAAAGGAATATTGCAAATATTACTAAAGATATTGTCCTCAAGCACCTCTCCCCTTCTCCTTGAGAAGCCATCAAACATATTTTTTTTAAATCTACTTACCAAGTGTAGCGAGGGAGTCCACCTTAAGTCATCACTTTGGAATGAAAATGAAAGAGAGTTAATCAAGAAGTAATGTGTGTGACTGTGATTAAACCAGCACAGATTCATATTAACTTTGAACCTATCAAGCGCCAAGAAGAATCAAATCCCTTGAGGTATTCATCTTAAAACTCTTGATGCTTGATAGGTCCAAAGTAAAGATGTGGCTATGCTAGTTTATTTTACTACAGCGATCCCTTTTTTTAGTTTTCCCTGACTAGTTATACCTTTGAAAATTATTATAATTACTTTATTTTTAGTTTTGCAAAATATTATATTGGGCTAGGGGTGACAAGTGCTGGGAAGGGCATCGTCCTTGATCCCAAAGGAAATCAAGAAAACGCATTTAAATGGGGACTAGGTAGAGCTTCAAATAAGTAAGCAAAGAGATTGCCTCTATTCCAAGGGTTGAGGAAATTTTATGAAACTCATCAAAAGACTTATCGTGATTGGAGACTCAGTATTAATCATCAAATTGATAGTAAGAGCCTACTCACCTAGTGATGGCAAACTTCTAACTATCAAAAGAAGAAGAAAGGAAGTCACCAAGTCAGAAAATGTTGAGTACTTCCATATCTTAAGGATGCTCAATCAAAAGGCAGACCATTTGACCAAAAGGATTGTTCTTCTAGGCTATGCCAGCGTAAGAACAAAAAAGATGGGATTCATTTTTTTCCCATTCCTTAAGCATTAATCCATAGTTATGAATTTGACTTGCTTGAGAGAAATTAAGCATGTTAACTTGCATGGGTGGGTTAACTATGACTGATGAAAACCAAGAAGCAATATGCCTGCAATACCCTCACACAATCAGCAGTTAATGTGGGAGTAGGCTCATCAATTGCTTTGGAAGTTGAATTTTATTGCAGGTGGGATAATAGATTTCATTGCAAGTTTGAAATTTGGGGACTCTCAATGGTTTCTATGCCTATTACTGTTTCAATTAATTGAAAATTCAAATGCTAGGCTGTAAAATGGGTTTGCAATGGAGGAGGTAAAAGAAGATAAGACTGTGCAGCAGCAACAGTAGGATGTGGAAATGTTGAATGTGGATCAAAACTTTCATGCCAACACAGAGAATCAAGAGGAAGCTTCCATCCATCATGCCTTTATCCACTAATAATGCATAATGTTTGCAAATATTGCTTTATTTTAGGAATTTTTTCAGTATCTATACTAGTAGTAGTTATCCAAAATCCTCTGTGAAGGATTGTTTTGTTTCCTTAGATAGTCAATTTCACATTTTGGGCAATTTCTAGAAAGATTTTTGAAACAATTATCATACGTTTGTATTATTATGCTGACCAGTGCAGCTGCAGCAACTTTCTAATAGAAAATATAATCATTCTGGTTATATATATCCAGTGTTGATAACTTCAGCATCCACAGAAAATCAGCGTGAGTCCAGAAAACATCTTCTGTGAGACATCAGGGAAAAAATCGGCAATCCGCAGCAAACATTAAAAAATACAAAATATATCATTTTTTCAAAATCAGCAAAAAATCAGAAGAAAATCAGGAAAAATCTCTTATGGAAAAAATTGCAATTTTTTTGGGTCAAAAAATCGACTGGCAGAAAAACATCGCTGAAAAATTGGCAATGTTATCAACACTGTATATATCTATGGCCAACATATGGAAACAGATGTTACAATCTCTTTAATACTAGGCTTTAGAAATTAGTATGGATCTATTTCATTATTGAATTTATGTTTGTCACATGTAATATATATCTTTTTTTAATTTTAATTGTGTCTATATTATACTAATTTGTGTCTTACATTGATAAATTATTTTGAGCCAACATATGTTACAAATGTGACACATCTCACCAACATGGGCAATGGAAAGAATCTCTCTTTTCAATAAGACATGGCATTATTGTTAAGCTTTACACCAACTCGTAGTCCAATTACACGTGTATACACGATCAACAAAGACGGAAGTATGTTGCACAATAGACAATAAGAATACATCCACTTGTGATGACAGCTTAATTCAACATGGGGATAACACAAGTGTTTACCCAACAAATTAAGACATCCTAACTAGGACTTCTTGATAATGTATTTATAAAGACCTCATGACTGAACTTGTGACCTACTTCATAAAGCAATCAAGTGCATCATCACGTAATAAGATAATACAAGTATCTGCCACATGTTTAAATCATTAGAGACAAGTCACAAAATAGACTACAAGACAAATATGACAGTCACCAATTTGGGACTCACGCCCAGCAAAAAACTCAAGCAACCCACTGCATCAACAGCAAACATATTCCATTTATCTACAGAAAACCCAGTTTACATCATCTGGAATCTAGAAATAACCCACGTTACTCCCTTTTTCATCTCACAACCACAACAATACTAATGCACGATCTTCTGCACTAAGCTCTAAAGATAACAAGCATTGAGGTTATTCAGGAGGTGATAAAAACATAAAGAAAATAGAAGGTTCAGAGAACTCCCAATAAATTTTAATTGGGTTATATCGTTTGTCAGAAACCTGAGACTGTTTGAGAACAATGACACACTGGTGTGAAATGTGCAATGCAAGCACTAAACATCCTATATGCTTTGCCCCGGATTCAACAAAAAACAATTTGTACATCACTCTAAAAAAGTCAATTTTAATAAGAAAATACCATGGCCTTACTCTGATGGTACCTTCCAGGGGAGCCCTCCAAGAGATGGTGCTGGAGGGATAATCTACTTATTGATGCACATGGCATATCTTTTACAGCAGGTGTGGGTCATGTGACCAATAATTATTATGAGTGTTGGCACCAAAAGAGGTTTTAATATCGCATAAGAATATGGGGTGGAGCAAATACGAATATTAGGGGATTCAGTTTTGGTTATCCAGCGGATGAACAAGAATCTGAATTAATGAACTTTACTCTCCACCCTCTATTTACTGATGTCAGGTCACTTTCAGCTGTTTTCTCTTAGATCTCATATGCACATCTATACAGAGAAGATAAAAGAACAGCTTATGAATTATCAAAGGAAAGCATAGGATTAGACTGGGAGGGGTCTTGTCGGCATCGGAAATCAATCATGGTTACTCTTCTGAATATACACAGAAGCCGTGGATATAATTTCTTCATAATTTTTATAGGAGCACAAAGGGTGTTTTCTGTTAAAAATCTGAATAAACCTTGATGGATAGTTTGAAAGCTCTATTTGAATTTTGAAGTTACAGATTACTTCTGTTTAGCTGTTTTAAAAGAAAAGAGAGAGAGAGAGAGAGAGATGGAGTCCGGTACAAAAACCAGTATAATTTTTTAAACTGTAAGGAAGTCTTGAATAGGACTTTCTGGATAGGCTCAAGGAGCAAGAATGGAATGCTATATGACATCTGACAATGTAATTATGTTTTTTAATGAATAGAGTTACAAAGACAAAAAAGATAACAAGCAATGAGTACCACCTTGATATATTGAGTTTGTTATAATTTACTACTTGTCCTAGTTTCTGTATCATCATAAGTTGTCAAACATGGTAATGTAATAGGTGGTATTTTTTATTAAATCCTTTACCAGGACTAATATGATAAAGCTCTTATTCAACTAAAGATCAAATCTGACAGCAATTATAACAAGATAATCATTCCTGAACAAGTGAGCCTTTCATTACCGCAACCCTTGGGGTATAACTGGAAGAGATAAACATGAATGATACCTCACACATATATATAAAGAAGAGCCTTTGGCAGCCTCAAGGGTTAGCTCAATTGGTCAAATTCTCATTGCTAAAGCATCTTGCTAATGGAAGGTCAAGGGCTCAATTCTCCTTGATGCATTCAAGGTTAGGCTCTGCTAATAAGGCGATGAGATGTAATCCCTTCAAGTGGATCTACCCAGATATTTCCTTGGAAAAAAATAAAGAAGAGCCTTTGGTCAATCTTCTTTAAACAGTCAACTTTAGAATCAACCAACTTTTGTGTAATGTCCCCAAGGGATTAATTGGCCCAAGGGACAAAGTCGCCTATCGATCCCTGTAGGCTATAGTCATTGAAAAAGGGGAAAACACCAAAATACCCAATGTTTGGGCAGCAGAGGGCAAGTTTTTGAGCAGCTGGGGCAAAAAAGCCCAAAGTCCAGGTTCGTCATTAACCCCACTCAATTAATTAAGGAGAAAAATCCCCTCAAGGAAATCTATAAATACAAGAGGGTTAGATTCATTTGGAGGTATCATTGGATTGAATTATTTGTCTCTGTTTTCTTTGAGCCCGGGACTCTGAGGGTTTTAAGACCCCATTTTTCTTTTGACTAGTTTCGGCGGAGGTGATCCCACCCTGCCTAGTCACTTTTCTTCTTGTTCTGGCACAGGTTATTGGAAGCAACTTTGGCTTGAGGAAATTAGCAAATTGTGGGATCAAATTATCTGAAATCAATCCCTTTCTAAGGCAGAATTTGGTATCCAGTTGGGCAAGGCAACCAAAATTCTCTTGAAGCTATGCAAGTTGGTTTTGAGGCATAACAGAGACGAATTTCCTGGAGCTCTTGTTCAGTCTCTAGCTTTTGTTCTGTGGTCTATGGGACAACCTTTCTTATCCTCCTTGGCGATTGATGTCAAAAACTTTTGTGACACAGCACATTGTCTTGGGTATCAATGCACATCCTGGTGAAAGGATTTTCACGTGGCTTAGGATTGGGCAATCTAGATTATCTTGGTTGCATTAAAGTGTGGTGAAGGCCACACCAAAGCACCATTGTAACTGTCTAAGTGTGACATGTTATTCAGTAGTGTATGTAGACGGGATAGCGGGGCTTTACAACAAGTTTGGTGTTATTTAGTAGCAGTGAGTCTTGTCTCAGCTTTATGTAACAGCAAAAGAAATAGGAATTATGTGACTGTCGAGGGTTCCTGTGATCAAAACAGTAGAAGGGTAGCCATCATTCATTTTCTTAAATTCATATTGATGACACCCTGAGGTAACCGGGGATGAGTTGGGGTCTCATCGTTTAGTGGCACGGGGACAGTAAAGTTCGGAACAGAGCGAGATCACAACAAAAAGAGAATTTGTTGCAAGGATGTTACGAGGCACGGTTTGGACACTGCAGCCAACCTAGTCCGAGGTATCTCCGCCAATAGGGTTTCTAAAGGGGATGAGGCAAGTCTGTAGGGCCAATCTGACATTACAATCCCAGATCTGCTAGTTATTCTCAGAGCAATATTAGTTAATATATTACTTTAGTATAATAGCACAGAGAAGTTAGAACTGGAACACTCAATTACTAAATTTGGACTTCGGTGGATTTTGTTTCTGGACAGTTAGCCTCATCTTATTGTGCTGTTAAGGCAATCATATTGTTATTGGAAATGTTTATCGTTGTTGTTGAACATCCTTATGCTATTCAGTGATGCCCATTGTTAATGTACTGTAGTCGTATGATCTGTTTGATTGATTGAAGAAACCTTAGCTAGAGTGGTAACCCTAAGGGAAAAAGCATCCCAGCACATTACATTTCTGACTATCAAGATATTGGCAATTCAAACGAAAATGTCAAACATTCTCATATTTGATCATGGAAGGTTTTGCCTGGTTGGTACTGAATGACACGCGAGACCAACTTTAACGTTAGTTCCCCATCAGATTAGGCAAAGGATTCAGATTGCTATCTTTGGTAAATGCAAGTTGTTCCAGCCACAATTTCCAAAGTAGCGAGTCTGGCTGATCTTATGTCATGCAACTATAGTGTGAGGGGTCCTGCACGCATTTGCCAATTAGACAATCAAAGCAATTTTTTTTTCTATGAATATTCCACAAGACACAAAGATGGCGTTGCAGGCTTACTGTTTCAACTACTTTTGCATTTGTCTCCAATCCCAGGAGTTACAGGATTTAGATTTGAATAGAAAGGCTAGAGGATAAACTGTGACACGGAAAGTACATAGCTCCCCTTATTTGTTCTTTCTTCAAATGTGCATGGATTAATTTATTAAAATACAGTAAAAGTCCAACTGTTCAGCTCAATTAAAGGAATGCAAAATTTCCTATAGGATTTATCAATTCGCAAATTGCCACAGTGACTATTTCCCCACAGGACGGATTTTCTTCTTAATCTATGCGGAAAAGATTAAAGCATTACAGTACGAGCGAATGAAGAACTTGCTTAGCAGGGTAATTCGGGTACTCACAATCACCAGGTAAATAACTATCAGATCTTCAGCAATCAGAATTGAAAAATTGCCCAACATTTAAAGTACAAAACTAGTGGAGGCTACTCGCCCTTCATCAGAGCTATCTGGGGTTTATGTCATGCCAATTAATTCTAATTATTGACTAAATAAGCTCAGCATATTCAAATTCGAATAACTCAGATCTGAACGCACCTCTTCAGCAGAAACGCCGATCTCATTGGCTTTCTCCTCGGCCTCCTGCCGGATGAAGCGAACCATCTGCTGGATCTGCTTCGAGACATCTGCGTCGTTCATCTTGAATATACTCTTTTCGCTTCAAACTGCCGCCCGAGGAGTTGTGCCTCGCGACCTCTCCAAGCCAGAACCAGAATCCTCTAGAGTTCGAGTAGGTTATAGATCGACTGTAACCGTCAGCTAAATCCTGACGCACCGCTCCAATTGACGGGCTAAGAAGAAAAGGTCGTGTGAGGGCAGAGAAGGTGGAGTCCTAACGACTGTGAGCGAATGAAGATCATAAAAGGACTGTAGAATTTCGCTGCCTGCCGGAATCTTTATTGACGGGAGAATAAATTGTCTTACATCCCGTGCAGATATGCAGGGTAAAGAAATACACGAAGGCATTCAACGGGACGCAAACTTTTTTTCCGGACAGTTGTCCTTCACGAGTGGATGTGCACCCTTGGCACCCTTGAAAAAAATAGTTACAAATAATATCTTTGATTTTTTTATTTTCTTATTGCCGTTTGATTGGTTTCCACTTATCGTGACTCGCCATGTGGCAGAGTGATAATAATTTGAAAAGAGACCAGACCTTATTCAATCAAGATCAATATGGGGCACTAGCTGTTTTTTCTTCTTTCTATACATGGAATGTGTTGTTTTGAGCTTTGTAATAATGTGCTGTGCAGATGTATCTGGTGTTTTTTAAAAAATAAAAATAAATATAGAACGATTGAATTTTGGAAAGGAGTATTTTTATTTTTATATAAAATTTTTGTAAAAAAGTATTTTTATTACTATTACATGTGAGTTTTTTTTAAATTATTTTTTTAAAAATTGTGTTTTAACATTTGATGTGACATATTCTAACTGTATTTCTTATATTTTTAGAGAAATAAAAAATTTAAAATATTTGAAAAATGGTTTTGGATGCATTGTGATGTTATGAGTTTTAAAGAAAAAATTTTGTTATTGTAAAAGTCTTATGATCGACAAAGACTTATTGGACATGCTCCTAAAGCATTTTTTATAATGCTCATATGTATGGGGTGTAAAGGGAAACACTTTTGTTTTTAATGAATTAATTAAAGTGGATTCAAATTGAGAAGCAACTAATAACTAGGTTCAAATTTTCACTCTTTATTGAAAATTTAAAATCTTATTGGAGATTCTACAATTATCGTGAGAGATATATGATAATCTCATCCTCATCCAAATAGCATCTTGGTGAGACTCACTGCAAGAATATATGTAGAGGCCAAGAGATATGAAAGTGTTTCCATGTATCACGAGCTCACAATCACCAAGTTGATCATCTAGCTAATGAGGCTTTTTGCTTAGAGGTGGGGAAGCTTAAAACAAAAGAGGGGACTGATTTTCCAATTATCTATTTGTAGTATTATGATGTACTATCCAATGTGAGTCAAACATGTTTCAACCATTACCAAATTACCTTTTGAATTCAAGAAGGGAGGACGAGTTTTAATACACTATAACCCTATACTACACTAGCACACTTCACACTTGAAGGTGAAGCAATTTCATATGCAATGAATTAGTAATACACTAAATGAAGGTGAGATTTTTACGGTGTTTGTTTGGTTTTCTCCCTTAACAAATTGAATTTGCTTGGATGTTTGTAAATTTAGTCTTCTCTCATGTCCACTAGATTAATTTATGTGTTTTGGTGAATGTCCTAGTTTTCAATTGCAATGATAGCGCATTAGCTCTCTGTTAGGTCCCCATAATACTAATGTAGCCCCATATTATTATTGTTGTACCCCATAGAAGCCCACTATTTTTATTGTTGTGCCCTTTATTATTGGTATGTAGGCACTAATTATGTTTTGACCCCTTAGACTCCTATATACACCAAGGAGGTCTTGCCATTTGAATCACCCAAAGATTGTTCATTTATGTAATGTAAAAGGAGGTTGCCCCCTCAAAGTGGCTTATTATCTAGTCATTGATCTATCTTTTCTTAATTTTATGTGCTATTTTTTATCTAGATACATAATAATTGGTATCAAAGCTCTTGATCTTGGGGTTTTGTTGCTTCAAACGAGTCATCTTGGAATTTTCGTTATAACCTTTTTTTCTATAAAGATTCAGACCGTGAAATTATTACCATGTGGAGGCAAAATCTTAATGAACGTCTCATTACAATTTCAGACCTTGGTTCGCTATATTTTCGGAGATATGGTCGAAGGAAGTTAGGGTTTTGTATGCTCCAGAATTCAATCTCAAACAAGTGTCCTAGGGAAAATTATCATAGCTTTCTCTTCCATCATCATATTTGAATTTCATAAAAAGTGATTGAAAGTGCACATACTAGGTTCTTGAGTATGATTTTCAAGGACGAAGGTTAAAACAGCACGTGTAATCCTGTATAAGTTCAAGTTACTGAATCAGCCCATAATCAAGTCATCATGGGAGATTTGGCATAAATTTACCTTGAATAATCCAATCTTGGTCAAACTAGTGGGGTTGGAAAGAAGACACAAAAGGATACCATAGGATGCACTTTTAGACCTTGAGAGGCTGAAATCACAAAGATATAATGGTTTCAAGTTCAACCTTATCAACAAGCTCAAAATCAAGCTTTAAAAGGTGTGTATTTTTAAATTTGCATAACTTTTGTTTGAAATATCAATTTGAACTGATTCAAAGGGCATAGTGAAACATAGATATCATTATTTGGTTCTAAAATGCCTCCCAAACAAAAAAAATCTACAATCATTAAGCCTTTAGAAAGCTCTACTATAACACATGAAGAGGAAGAAATGCAACATGATATATCAAAATCATGGGACCAAGTGCGACAAATTTTGCTCTTACAAAGAGCAACCAAAGATGGTTTAAAAGGGGGACATGAATGGTTTAAAAGGGGACACGGAAGGTTTAAAAGCAAACATGGAGGGTTTGAAGGAAGGTTTGACAAAGTTGTTACAAGAAAGGCTTACTAATGGTGACAAGGTAGTCCATGAAACTCGCGATGAAAACAAAAGGAATGTGAATTATGATTTTAGATACTCCAACTTTGGGATGAAGATGAACCATATTCCAAAAATTGATATGAGGAAGTTTGATGGCAAGGATCTGATAACATGGATACTACTGATGGAGCAGTTCCTTGATCTACATGATGTACAACACACACAAAAGGTACGCATTACATCTTTATATTTAGAACCCAATCAATTTGTGTGGTATCAATGGCTTTGTTCTTGTAAATCACTTGTCACTTGGACATTTTCTATGGAGGATTTCATAACATGTTATGAGGATACTAAGAGCAATACCTTCTTTAGCCAATTGATAAATCTCAAACAAAAGAGTTAATTGGGGAGCACATTGAGGATTTCTAAAATATTAAATATCAAGGCAACTGATATTTGAGAGGAGCATATGATTGATGTCTTCATAGGGATCTTAAAGGATAGCATCCAACATGAGGTTCTCCTTTGGGAACCTAAGTCATTGGAAAATGCATTCAAAGAGGCAAGAAAAGTTGAAAGTAGAATTATGGAAACAAGAAGGTCTACCACTCTCCATTATAAAGATGGAAGTGTTGTTGCTCCTATCCTCCCACAACCTACAAGGTTGACACCACAAAAACTAGAGGAAAATTAAAGAGCAAAAGGGCTTTATTACAGTTGTGATAACAAATACACTAAAGGTCATATGTGTGCTAAGAATAAATTATTTTACATAGATTGTGAAGAGGAGGAAGAAAAGGAACAAGAAACATCAAAAGAAGAAGATATACACCAGGAACCGACCTCGGGGATTGAAAAAGAAAAAATGAATCCAACCATATATTGTAATTCATTGGCAGGAATTACCACTCCTCAAACTCTCAAGATAGAAGGATATATCAAGAAGAAAAAGGTAATAGTTGTAACAACTCCTGGGTGATTTCCATGTAAAAAATATAAGACCAAGGTCATGGGACACGTATTCCAAGTTGAATGGTGGGAAAAACATCCTAGTGGGTGTCACTTTTGGTTTATTATGGCTATGGAAATTGGCAAAGGCAAGGGCATTAATTGCCATTTTATTTATGAAAATAAAGGAAAATAAGAGAAAAGGAAGGTGAAAGGTCACAGATTTGCATGAGACGGAAATTCAAGGAAAAATAGAGGCCTCAATAATAAAAAGGATTATGATGATCAGTTCACAAACTTTAGTCAATTCAGTTTTGGAGCCCTCTCTCTATTCTCTCTCTCTCTCACATACTCTTGCACACTTAGAGCATTCTTGGAGCACTCTAGCATTGGATAAAGGAAGGAAAAGGAAGGACAAGAAAGTAAATGGAAACAAAGATCAAGCAAGGAAGAGTTGGATCAAGCAACTACAACAAGATTACTTGCAGGTATCGAGTTGCATATATGATTTCCTAGCAAGTTTTGGAATGCATTGTATATGCATGTGTGTGTGGTTCTCTTGTTGTCATTGACATGCGTTTTGCCAGGTGTGACAGTGATTTTCAGCCTTGCCTTACCATTTTTGGATAGTCATGGTGTGATGGGGTTCTTTCATTTGGTTGAGCTGGATTGTCAGGTGGTTTGGAACCATGTGAGGTGGTCTTAGGAAAATTCCCAAGCGCCTAGGAATCTCTTGACCGGTAATAGCGGGATACACGGTAATCCTGAGGGTAGAGATGGGAAAATTCCTCAAGGTATTGGTGAAGAAATATGGAGGCATCCATGCTTGTTTAGGGTCTAATGATCCCTTGACTGGTTTTGGTGGGATTGCAGTAAGTCCTGGTAGTGTATGTTTATTGTTTGGCCTAGGAATCCCTTGACCGATACTAGCGGGATTACGGTAAAGCCTGGGTGTATAGATGAGGGTTTTGAGCCTAGAAATCCCTTGACCGGTAATGGCGAGATATGCGTTAAAGCTTGAGGAAGCCCTGGTTGTTTTTTTGTTAGTCCCACATTCATGCTTGGAATATGGCACGAGGGTGATTGGCTCAAAGAAAGATTTGGTTCAGGCCAATCTATAGTTGGGTGGTACGTGGAAGTCCCTGACTTGGTTGGATTTGCATATGTTAGTAAGAGCTCTTTTCCTCTTATATTTCATGAGTATATACACTTCTTATTATATGGCTTTGATTGTCATTCGATCACTGTTATTATTCTAGTTATATGTTGGTTTTATGACAGATTCTAGTTATGGATCTTAACATGTTTTGATTCCTAAATGAATGGTTATTGAATTAATGGCCTAATAGATGTTATTGAGAGTATTGTGAGAAGGCATTATACGTTCTTGGTGATTTTCAAATAAGTATCAAACCCCTATGTTCAGATATGCATTTATAGTTTGTAGATTACATATTCATAATGTGTTTGACAGAATGGTTGTCATGGTTAGGCCTTGCTAGGTCAAGTTCTTGTCTAAGTTTTGTATGGAAGACTTTGTCCTTGTGTCATTAATTGTTTTGGAAAGTTCCAATAAGTTCTAGGCAGTGGTTTGGAGACTAGCCTTGAAAAAGTGCCTCAGATCTCGCAATCGCAGGCATAGAACTGGGTGAAAAAGACTGCAGTCACTCCCCTATAGGCTTATGCATGTGATTGGAGGGTGACAGTCAAATTTCTATAGTGTTGTGGCAGTGTATGGGAGTCCATATCAGTGAAAAAGTAGGTTAAATTAGTGTCTAGGCACTTGGAAGGGTGGTTTAGCTCTTGGGGGTCATGTTGCACCCTAGGGAAGTCAGTAAGGTCTTGTTTTGTCGACTCCATTTCCATAAGGTTATCTAGGAGGTTGAGTCATATCATAATAATTATTCCTTTGATGTTTTACCCTGGCAGGCCGACGAAAGTAGGTAGATATGGGAGGGGTGGTTACAAGGTGGTACCAGAGTAGGTTTTCATTCTTTTTGGGCGGTATTTGATACCACAGAGTGGTATTATAGCTTTTAGATTCAAACACTTGGATTGCATGGGCATAATGTGTTTTTCATTCATGCAAGTTAGTTGTCTATGTGATTTTTATGCATGCATTGCGATAGTATTTATATGTAGTTTATGTCATCATGATGTTGTTGGTATGTTATGATGCTAATGTGTTGGTTGAGATAGAGCAGGAGATGTGGATTATTAGAGTGAGGTTGCAATAGTGGACCTCAGGGTAAGAGCAAATCGTCATACAGGTTTGTATGTTGGGCATGCAGGTATGTTCGTTAATGGTTGTTATAAGCATTATGGTTATGCACATGTCTGTCATCCTATTGTTGTTGTGGTTACATGCATGATATCTAACAACTCTGGTAAAAATTCCATGTAATAAAACTTAATAAAGGCAAAATAATAACCACGGATGATGGGACACTTATATCATGTTGAATGTTGGGCAGAATCCTATTGATGGGGATCACTTGTGATTGGTTATGGCTGAGGAAATTGGCAAAGGAAATGACTAAGGCTTTAGAAAGGCAAAATGGCATTTTTTGCACATTTATTTATGAAAATAATGGAACTGGGAGAAAAAGGAGGTGAAAGGTCATGGGTTGCATGTGAAGAAGAAAATGAAGGAAAATAATGGAAAATGAAGAAATTAGAGGCCTCATTCACAAAAAGGCTTATGAGGATCAGTTAATAACCTTTTGTCAGTTCGGTGTTGGAGCTCTCTTCTACTCTCTCTCTCTCTCTCATACTCTTGGAGACTTAGATGTTTCTTGGAGAACCCTTGGAGGGTGTGGCATACTTGGATTTTTGGAGCAAGAAGGCAAAGGAAGAGAAGGAAAGTGCAAGAGGGCATCGAGATTGGATGGGCTATGTGTTGGTCATGCATGCATGTCAGTTGCATGTGTGTCTCTCACACTTGCATTCCATGTGCTTGGTGCATTTGCATGATGTTTTTCATGGTTGAAGTGATGTTGTCATGTGAAACTTGATGTTTTGTTGAGGAATGCATCATCGTGAGTGTATGATTGGTTACATGTCGATTTATGTCGCTTACATGTATCATTGTACTATTTTGGTTGCAATATTTCTTGATTGGTTACATTCTTGTATGATTGGTTGCATGTACCATTCTTGCAGGTTTGATTTCAAGTATTGTTCATTCATGCTTAATCATATGTGTTTATGCATATCTGTGGATGGTTATGCGTCGCTTATGCATGTTCATGCTTGCATGTGGTCAAGTGTATGGTGACATAATGATGGGTGGTTTTCATGTATGAGGTCATGGTGTGTGTCATTATTGAGGTCATGCATTGATGATTGGACCCTATCTAGAATGACAATTGCATGGCCATATGCTTATGTTGTATGTTTCTATATGCTGTCATGATTATGTTATACATGTATCACGCTAATTTGTTGGTCTTGTAGACAAGGTATCCTCCTTGAGCTATACTAAGGTACATTGATTTATTGTGATTTGGTTTAGCTGACATGATATGCCTTGCAGGAAGAAATATCAAATGGATAGCAAGATGGTTGACTACAAAGACTCTCCCTATGAATCCAAAGAGCAACATGGTGTTGGGAACCCTTCTGATTTAGTTGTTACATTGAGAAACTTGAAGGAAGAAACAAGGAGTTGTAAGGAAGATAGTTACATAATCATACAAGCACATGAAAAGCTAGCAGAGGTAAATGCAGTCATACTTCAGAGCTTGTCAGATTTTCAGCGACAGGGACCGCTTCAGATCAGCCATGAGCAAGAGGATAGAACTAATGGGGCATATGGTAGTAGATCGCATGGTGGTCACAGGTCGGATAATGATGACACGGTCAAAGATGGTAGAATGTTGGACACCCTGATAGGAGAATGGATAGCCATAGGTATCGTTCTAGTTTTGGTTCCGACATGCATGATGATCGATATCGTTATCACCCTTATAGGAGGAGTAATAAGGGGTATTTTCCAGATGAGTTTAAAAAAGCAAAGCCACCTACTTTTGATGGAGGGGTAAAGAAATCACAAGATGTAGAGGCATGGTTGTTAGGCATGAAGAAGTTCTTCAAGTTGCATGACTATTTAGAGAACATGAAAGGTAGAGTGGCTACATTCAGTCACAAAGGTAGGGCAGACATTTGGTGGGAAGATGTGAAGAACCTCAAAGGTATACGTGAGGAAGAGTTGACTTGGAATGAGTTTGAGCGTCTATTTAAGAAGAATTATTTGTTAGAGAGATACTTCGATGACAGGGTGAAAGAATTTTATGATCTAAAGATGGGACCCATGACAGATGATGAGTACACTAGTAGGTTCTTAGAGTTGCTAAGGTATGTGCCTTATCTCAAGGAGGAGAAAGCCAAGATTCAGAGATTCACCAATGGGTTACCGATGGAATTTAAAGATAGGATTGAGTTCGATGAGCCTAGATCATTAGAAGAGGCCATCCAAAAGCTAAAGCATTGTTATGAACAATCGAAGCGCAGGTCTGAGACTAAGACAGATTGGAGAGGTAATGCAAAGAATAAAGGAAAATGGGACAAGAAGCGAGTAAGACCACAAGACTCAGGTAACAAGGAGAATGTTTCACCACCTAAGAGGTTCAACTCATCAGATAGAGGACAATGACACAAATCTGAGGAGCAAAATAAGGAGCCCGTGCAATGTTGGACTTGTGGAGGAGATCATTACAGGAGAGATTGTCCAAAGTGCAAGAGTGGTAGGCCTAAGATATATAGTGTGTAGGAGGCACAGACTGTTGGAGACATTGGTCAAAGTATTCCACGTGTCTATGCAACATTGGATAACAAACAAGCAGAACATCAGGCATCTATCATTGACATGGACGGTAATCTTTGTGATCGAGTTATTTCTATTTTGATTGACCCTTTATCTAATTATAGCTATGTTAGTCCTGACTTGGTGGATAAGTGTGGTTTGAGTAAGGAATTGCATGCAGAGTCTTGGTTAGTGCAATTGGTTATAGGTACGAAGAAACGAGTTCATCATTGGGTAAGAGCTTGTGCATTTGACTTGAATGGTATGCCTACCGCAACACATTTAAATGTATTACCGTTGGGATCATACAATATGTTGCTGAGCATGGACTGGTTGTATTTTCATAGAACCAAGGTGGATTGTTATGATAAAACCATTAAATGTGTTAATGACAATGGAGAACCAGGACTCTTACAGGGTAAGAAGAAAGCCACATCAGTTAGGATGGTGACAACTATGCAAGCAAAGCGTAGTCGCAAGAATGAGTGTAAGTTATTTGCAATGCACATTTCTAGTGATAAGGGTAAGGAAGTTGAGGATATAGATGTGTTGAGCAGGTACCCAATTTTATAGTAGTTTATAGATGTATTTACTAAGGACATTACAGAGTTGCCACCTCACAAGAAGGTAGAATTGTCTATTGAATTAGTGCCAAGGGCAACTCCAACATCAAAAGCACCTTACAATATGAGCACGTCCGAGTTGGTTGAGTTAAAATTGTAGCTGAAGGAAATACTAGACAAAGGGTACATTAGGCCAAGTGTATCACCATGGGGCGCACCAATCTTGTTTGTGAGGAAGAAAGATGGTACTATTAGACTATGCATTGATTACAGGCAATTGAACAAAGTGACTATCAAGAACAAGTACCCTTTACCGAGGATTGATAGCTTGTTCAACCAGTTGAAGGGAGTAGCAGTGTTCTCGAAGATTGATATGAGATCGAGATATCATCAAGTACGCATCAAAGACGAAGACATTTACAAGACCGTATTCAGGACCAGGTATGGGCATTATGAGTTTATTGTTGTTCTATTTAGCTTAACTAATGCTCCAACTACATTCATGCGCTTGATGAATAGTGTGTTGCATCCATATTTGGATAAGTTTGTTACTGTGTTCATTGATGATATACTGGTATATTCTAAAAATCAGGAAGAGCATGTTGAGCATTTAGCAGCAGTATTGAGGTTGTTGCGAGAGCAATAATTGTATTCTAAGCTTAGCAAGTGTAGTTTCTTTCAGACTGAGGTACATTACTTGGGGCATGTTGTCTCCAACGAGGGCATTGCAGTAGATCCAGAAAAGATAAGAGCCATCATGGAATGGGTAGCTCCTAAGAGAATGGATGAGGTGAGATATTTCATGGGGTTGGCAGTATACTATAGGAGGTTCCTCAGAAACTTCTCGCAGATTGCTTATCCTATCACATCATTGCAGAGGAAAGGTAAGAAGTTCGAATGGACAGAGCAGTGTGAGGCTAGTTTTGAGTAGCTCAAGCAATTATTGACACATGCACCAGTGCTAAATATTGTATATATAGACAAAGAATTTGTAGTATGCACATATGCTTGCAAGAAAGGACTTGGTGGAGTGATCAGGTGCTCAAAATTAGGCTCAAAATAGAAGTTTCAAAATCTTGATAAACTTAGCTTCAGATCAAAGATCTTATCACTCTGATTCCAACGGTGTGAACGACACTCGAATCCGATCTTGTATGGAGAATTTAGAGCAAGTCAAAGTTCAGGTTTGACTTTGAGAGATGGCTAGAAAAGATGATGTGGCAAGGCCCTTCAGCGAATGGGGAAGCACTAAGTGGCAGGCCGCCATTGGCCCCCGCATATCACAAATCGCATGTCGCAGGCGGGTCGACATTAAAAATTGGCCCCAGAACAGCCAAGGTGCGATGCGATAAGGCATGCAGAAAGGCATTAAAGAATCGACCCTGAGCAGGGAAGGTTGTGAAGCGATGGATCGCAGATCGCAATCACACTTCGCAAAAGACAGGTGTAAAGGCATTAAGGGATCAACCCCAGAGTTGCGATGCGGTGGATCACAGATCACAATTGCACTTCGCAAAAAAACAGAAGTCTCGCATATGTGGACCGTCGATACTCTACCGAATTACAATTTGAGAAAGGATCTTGCGATATGTTTATCGGTTGTGGTTAATACTTCTATAGGGTCCACCACATCGCAATCGCACATCGCCCGTCGCATTCATAGACTATAAAGTCTATTGTTTTCCTTGCCAATTGCAATTTGTGATAAGACAGTCGGCTGATTGATTATGGCCAAAGCGCAACGAAATTTTCGCCTAGTTATCATGTTTTTGGAGCTAATTTGTAGGATCATGTCGGAAATGGGGCAATTTGTGGAGCGAATATTGGGAGAACTAGGAGAAGTCATAACTTCTTCAGTTTTCCACCAAATTGGATGCAAAAAGAGGGTAGATAGCCATTTTTGGACATTCTTGACTCATTGGAGCATGTTTCAGAAGCATTTGAGCATTGTAAACACATCTTTTTACACTTTTGAGCATAATAGAGAGGCCCAAGCCATTGGAAGTTGGACCAAGGAGACGTAGCCTAGGAGGGGTCAACTCCTTTATCATTTGCTTGTTGTAATGTGTTTTTGATGATGTTCAGTACATGTTTATGTTGTTGTTCAGTTTCTTATTTATGTTAAATTACTCATAAAATTAACATAAACACTCATTATTTCACTTGCAAAAATTCATGAATCCTTAAGCACAATGAAAGCATTTTGTTTCTAATATGAGGAGTATCTTAGCACAATAATCTAATATTCTAAATAAGATCAATTTGGTATAAGAATACTAGGTTTTCTTTATGAAAGAAGGATTTAATTGTTTGCAAGTTTGTGTCATGCTTACAAGGTTAAAACTCAAAAGAGGTAAAGGAAATCTAGTTGGAAGCCCTGAAGTTGGGTCAAGAGGAAGGAGAGCAAGGTTTCCACAATATCCAACACCAGTTCAACCTCGAGTTGCAATTGAGACTCCAGAGATCATGTCTCATGAAGTAGAACCTATAAACATGACAAAAGATGAGAAGACCTTCAGAAGGGCTTTCTTTGATATAACAGAGATGGTGAATCCATTGCCAACACTAGTTCTTTAAACTCGTAAAATGAATCTCCAAATGAAAAGAGGAGAATATAAATTTTTAATATAAGGGTGATCTCAAAACATAATAAGTAGATACGATGTTCAATAGCGGCTCTCAGACCAATCTTATCTCTGAAAAAATTGTCATGAGTTTAAATCTGGAAATCGTTCCACATCATAAACCATATCCGCTTGGATGGGTATGTGACAATGAGCAATTGTAGTTTACAAGAAAGTGTAAACTAAGATTCTCCATCACTGCAAAATTCATAGATGAAGTGGAGCTTGACGTTGTGCCGTTAGATATATGTGACATTGTTTTGGGTGGTCCATACCTTTATGACAGAAAAGCTATCTTCCATGGATTTGAAAATAAATATCATTTATTAAAAAATGGAGTAGAATATATTGTGAGAGCTCACAACAAGAAAACAAATCTTTCGCTTGTTAATGTAAGGAAGAAGAAAAGACTGGTGAATTCAAGCAAGAATCTTGTGCTTCTCATCATCAAACCCAAGAATGATATTGATTATGAAGCGTTTGAATATTGTAATTCGAATTTGAAATCTAATGAGATGTTTCGGGAACCAAATGGATGGGTTTCCTTCTACTATTCCACTTGGTCAAAAGGTATAAGCGACAAGTTTGTTGATGTACTATTCCTCAAGCATCATTTTGTTTTACATGAAAGTTATGTTGAGAAGAATACATACTTTCAAGATGTATATTCAAGCTTGAGTCAAAGGAATCAAGTGGAGGAATTTGTTTAACATTTGCACCATAATGTTTTGTATCATCTTGGTAAGAAGGATGTTGCTACTGATAGTAACATGGACAAAGCCAAAGAGTTCATTGAACGACTCCAAATGGTACATCAAACAATGCAACAACAACTTGAAAAGGGCAAAGGCAAGTACACAGCAAGGCGTGACAAGCATCGCGCAGATCACCAGTTCCAATTTAGTGATCAGTGAATCGAGATTGGAAAGGTGAGGGAACTGTACCCTCACCTGCTGGACAATTGAAAGTGATCTTTTGGGGTCCAAAAGACTTCCAATGGGCAGGAGTGATCAGGTGCTCAAAATTAGGCTAAAAAATAAAAGTGTTTGAATCTTGATAAACTTAGCTTCAAATTGAAGAGATCATCATTCTGATTCCAACGGTGCAAACGACACTCGAATCCGAGCTCGTATGAAGAAGTTAGAGCAAGTCAAAGTTTAGGTTTGACTTGGACAAATGGCAGGAAAAGATGATGTGGCAAGGCCCTTCAGTGAATGGGGAGGCACCAAGTGGCAAGTCGTCATTGGCCCCCGCGTATCGCAAATTTCATGTCGTCGATGGCTCGGCATTAAAATCGGCCCTAGAACAACTAAGGTGTGATGCGATAAGGCAGGTAGAAAGGCATTAAAGCATCAACCCTAACCAAGGAAGGGTTGCGATGCGATGGATCGCAGATCGCAATCGCACTTCGCAAAAGACATGCAGAAAGGCATTAAGGGATTGGCCCCATAGTCACAGATCACAATCGTGCTTCACAGAAAAACAGAAGTCCCGCATATGTGGACCGTCGATACTCTATCGAATTGTGATTTGTGAAAGGATCTTGGACGTCATATGTTTATCGGTTGCAGTTAATACTTATATGGGGTACGCCACATTACAGTCACACATCACTCGTCACATTCACAGACTATAAATCCCACTATTTTCCTCGCCGATTGTGATTTGCGATAAGACAGTCGGTCGATAGATTATGGCCCGGAGCGTGGCGAAATTTTCACCCAGTTAGCACATTTTTGGGACTAATTTGTAGGATCATGCCAGAAATGGGGCAATTTGTGGAGCGAATATTGGGAGAACTAGGAGAAGTCATAACTTCTTCAGTTTTCCACCAAACTGGATGCAAAAAGAGGGTAGATAGCCATTTTTGGACATTCTGGATTCATTGGAGCGGGTTTTAGAAGCATTTGAGCATTGTAAACACATATTTTTACACTTTTGAGCATAATAGAGAGGCCTAAGCCATTGGAAGCTGGACCAAGGGGACGTAGCCCAGGAGAGGTGAACTCCTTTATCATGTGCTTGTTGTAATATGTTTTTAATGATGTTCTATACATGTTTATGTTGTTGCTTAGTTTTTTATTTATGCTAAATTGCTCATAAAATTAATATAAAACTCATTATTTCACTTGCAAAAATTCATGAATCCTTAAGCACAATGAAAGAATTTTGTTTCTAATATGAGGAGGATCTTAGCACAACAATCTAATATTCTAAATCACATCATGGGTCCTTATGCATGATGGACATGTGGTATGCTACAACTCGCAGAAACTAAATGAGCACGAGCAAAACTATCCCATGCATGATCTTGAGTTGGCAGCGATTATACATGCATTGAAGATGCGGAGACACTGTCTTCTGGGCAGGAGATTCACACTGATGACTAATCACAGTGGTTCACGGTATCTATTTGACCAATCAAATCTGAATGGTAGGCAAGCTCGATGGTTGCCTATGATCAGTGAGTTTGATTTTGAGATCGGGTATATCAAAGGTAAAGAGAACATAGTAGCAGATGCTCTTAGCAGGCGAGCACAAGTAAATCACTTAGTAGCTATGAGCTCGTATGGGATAGATCTATAGTATAAGATCTCACAAGCAGGTCAGCAGGATGTCAAATATATGGATATTGTGCACAGGTTGCAACAGAGCACAGGTACAAGTGTAGGTCATGGTATAGGTACAGGTACAGTTACAAGTACAGGTACATGTGCAGGTCATGGTAGAGGTACAGGTATAGGTGCAGGTGCACAGGTAGTAGATTATTTACTTACAACATATGGATTGGTCAGGTTTTGAGACAAGACATATGTGCTAGATAACAGTGAGCTCAAGAAGGAGATCTTGATGGATTTTCACGTGAAACCACATTCGGGTCTCCTAGGTTACCAAAAGACACTAACAACAGTGAAGAGATTTTATTATTGGTTGAATTTGAAGAGGGATGAAGTAGAGTTTGTGGCTAGATGTTTTGATTGTCAATGAGTGAAAGAAGAATGTAAGCATCCAGGTGGATTGCTACAATCAATTGCGATTCCAAAATGGAAATGGGAGGTCATTTCCATGGACTTCATCATAGGGTTTCCAAAGACAATGAGACAACATTATTCCATCATGGTTATTGTGGACAGGTTAACAAAGATTGCACACTTCATTCCGGTTAAGTCTACATTCTCATCTAGCGATGTAACACAAGTATCCATCAGAGATGTGGTCAGATTGCATCATGTTCCAAAGAAGATTGTGTCAAATAGGGATGCTAAGTTCACTTCCAAGTTTTGGAAGGAGTTTTTGCAGGTTTGGGCACAAAGTTGGCCTTCAATATGACTTATCATCTGCAAATAGATGGACAAATAGAGAGGGTCAATATGGTTGGAGGACATGGTGAGAATGTATGTGATGCATCAACAACGAAAGTGGGAAGAGTACCTTCCACTTGTTGAGTTCGTGTACAAAAACGATTATCGGGAGTCAATTAGGATGAGTCCTTTTGAGGCATTATATGGGAGGAGTTGTAACACTCCCATCAGTTAGAGCGATTTGGTTAGCACGGTATTAGTTGGACCAAATATGTTGGCAGCCATGGAACAGGAAATGTAAGTGATCAAGAATAATCTAAAGGCAGCACATGACAGGCATAAGAGTTATGCAGATAGGAACAACTTGTTCAAGGAGTTCCAAGTTGGGGAACATGTGTACTTTTGCATCAAACCGAAGAAGAGACCCTTGTGGATTGGATCATGTGCCAAGCTGGCACCATGGTTTTGTGGACCCTTCAGTATCATTGAGAGGATTGGGCTAGTTACCTATCGAATTATACTGCCTCCGACAGTGAAAGTCCATGATGTTTTCCATGTATCCTTGCTTAAGAAGTATGTTAAGGATGTTGATCATGTGATTGACTGGTCTATATTGTAGGTGGAACCAGATGGAGAATTCTAGTTGGAGCCTCAGTGTATATTGCCGAAAAAGGTGTTCATGCTTTAGAACTGAGCAATCAAGCAAGTGAAGGTGAAATGGAAGCACTTTGGGCCCAACGAAGCTACATGGGAGATGACAGATCATATGAGGGCTATGTATCCTTCCTTGTTTGTTGATTGAGGCAAAGCCATTTTGGCTTGGTGTTTTGGTATATGCTTTGGTATATGTTTTGATGATGTTGGTTTATATACATATCAAGATGGATCTAAATACCGCCACGTCCTGTGTTATAAAGCTCCACTATGCGGTATGTTGTTATGATGTCATGTTATTATGTTGGTTTGCTTTTCAGCAGGGTGATCATTGTAAATATTGTGTTGAGCTAAGTTATAAAACTCCATCGACATTATATATTTTGCATACAACAATTTTGTGGTTATAGGTGTCATTGAGCACCGAGGATGATGTTCCCCCAAGGGGGGGGGGGTTTGTAACAACCTTAGTAAAAATTCTATGTACTAAAATTTAATAAAGGCAAAATAATAACTACAGATGATGGGACACTTATTCCAAGATGAATGTTGGGCAGAATCCTAGTGATGGGGATTACTTGTGATTGGTTATGGATGAGGAAATTGGCAAAGGCAATGACTAAGGCTTTGGAAAGGAAAAATGGCATTTTTGGCACATTTATTTATGAAAATAATGGAATTAGGAGAAAAAGGAGGTGAAAGGTCACATGTTGCATGTGAGGAGGAAAATGAAGGAAAATAATGGAAAATGAAGAAATTAGAGGCCTCATTCATAAAAAGGCTTATGAGGATCAGCTGGTAACTTTTTGTCACTTGAGTGTTGGAGCTCTCTTCTATTCTCTCTCTCTCTCTCTCTCATACTCTTGGAGACTTAGAGTTTACTTGGAGCACTCTTGGAGGGTGTGGCATAATTGATTTTTTGGAGCAAGAAGGCAAAGGAAGAGCAGGAAAGCACAAGAGGGCATCGAGATCAACAACTACATCAGATTTCTTGCAGGTACCGAGTTGCATGTATGTTTCCTTCATTAGTTTTGGCATGCATGGCATATGCATGTGGATTTTTGGTTGTGAACTATCATTGGCATGGAGGATGATCGAGATTGACATTAGATTGCCTAACCTTGCCATTTCCTAGATAGCCAAGGTGACTGTGGGTTTCTTTCCTTGTTGTGTTTTTGTTTGGATCTCATGTTTCCTTAGCTGGGGTTGAGTTGCTAGTCCCGTAGCCTTGGTTAGACAAATGCTCTGGAGCCCTGGAACAACTTGGGTTGAGTTACTAGTCCTGTAGTCTGGGTTGGACAAACGCTCTGGAGCCCTTGGTGGGTTGAGTTACTAGTCTCGTAACCTTGGTTGGACAAATGCTCTGGAGCCCGGTAAAAGTTGTGGGTTGAGTTACTAGTCCCGTAGCCTTAGTTGGACAAATGCTCTGGAGCCCTGGATGGATGGGATAGAGACCGGTCTGATGATGGTTTTGGTGATGTTTGACTGTGAGGTGGATTCACTGTTTGATGGGTTGAGGTGGATGGCCTCTAGAAGCCTTGGATGAGTTTTGATTGATGTGTTCTATGAGATCTCACATTCATGCTTGGAATATGGCACGGGGGTGAATGGCTGAAGAGAGAATTGGCTCAAGCATTCTACGGTCGAGTGGAACATGGAAGTCTCATCCTGGGTTTGGATTTTGCATCATCAATGAGAGGTTATTTCTCCTTGTATTTCTATGAGCATTATGCTGGATTATATGTGGTTTATATGGCTGTGGTTTCATGGATAATTTTGTCCCTATTATGTTGGTTATTTACATGTTTTATGACAGCATCCATGTGTGGCTATCATCATGTTTTTACGTATAATTGAATGATCAATGTAGCTGTGACCTAATGGATGGAATGGTAGTTGATGTGTTGACACACCATTGGTTCTTAGCGATTCTCATGAGACCCCTATGCTCATAACTATTATTTACACCTATAGATTACATATTCACAATATGTTTGACGAAATGCCTGTCATGTCTAGTAGGGGTCCAATCAAGGTCTTGAACAAGTATTTTCTTTAGTAGTGTCATTTCCATGTTATTTTACTTATTTGAAGAGATGGTTTAATCATGGGCAATGACCTGGGCCTGAAAAAGTGGCTCAAATCCCGGAGTCGCTGGCATAGCACTGACAATTTTGGTCTTTGGTCGCTGGCAGGCAAGCTTGTGAGAGCAACTTTAGGTTTCTGGTCACCCTCATGCCTATAACATGGGAGTGACTGAGGCTTAAGTTGTCCAAAAGTTCAGTATGACCCCAAGGCAAGTTGTCTAAAGTATTGGATTAGTTCCTGAGGGTCCTATAGCCGATGATTAATGTTTGTATGGTGTGTTTTTGCCGGTTCCACTTCCTTAACATGACTTAGGACGTCGAATCACATCATAATGGTCTCTCATCACATGTTTACCCCAGCTGGACAGTTGCTTGGGTAGATGTGGGAGGAGGGTGTTACATGATATGTACTAGCTAATCAGTGCGGTCATATGCATGTGCGTAGGTTAGTCATGAATGATAGTAACTTATCGTTATATGTATTGCGGTCATATGCATGATGATTATGGTCATTGCAGTTAAGATCCTGATGTTATATGTATTGTTCCAATCTAGATTGCCTGTGTAGATGGTCATGGTTACGATATTCATGTATGAGTCGGTATAATTGTGATACCGTGTCATATTAATTTGGACTAACTTGTGCATATGTGATAGCCTCCCCTTAGATACATTGAGGTGCGAATTGATTACGTTGTCTTTTTGGTTTATCTAACATGGCATATTTACAGATTGTTTAAATGTTAGATTATTTCATGATATGAGTATGTGTCTATAAGATTGCATGAAGGAATGATCTTGTTTTAAGATGGTTGTACTAACACATTATGTGTTGAGATAGTTGATATGTGCTTGAGTGCAAGTAGGTGCTAGTTGTAGTATTATTATTGATGACTATGGGTTGGTTGTTGATTATGACATCACTGTTAGTCTTGGTAAAGGTTGATTTAAAAGTAATAGACATGATGTCTTGATCTTTGGAACATGTGTGAACATTTGCAAGGCAACATGCTTAGAATTAGCATGACAAGATAACAATCGATTTGTTTATATAACTAACAACTTAGTGATGTGATAGCACCTAATAAGACTCAATTTCAGCAAGGTAAAACTTAAAATAAATGAATTGGGTGAGAATTCCTTTGGCTATGTTTAGAAACCACAATTCCAAACGAATGAGTGGTTTGCATGAATATAGGAAGTCTTCTTAACCTTGACTTTGTCTACATTTTGTGAATATGTGTTATATTCATGAACATGTATTTGACATGTATAAATCTGGTTTTCAGTTATGGTTGGATTCTTCAAGGGAATTGGAGTCCCCTGAGAGATGGCATGGACGTGTTCAGTTACAAGGAAGTGTGCTTAACACAACAAGGTAAGATAACTGGCATATTATTTTATTTATTTATACAATAACAATTATGTGTTTAAGGTAGTATGATGTAGGGGATTGCATGGCAAGAGAGATTGCCATGAAATATTGAAGAAGGCTCAGGTTGAGATTTCCCTTGGAAGAATTGGGAACCCATGGGGATTGAGTCATGGTGTTTGTTGCTAGTTTTGTGCTTTCGGTGTTTTGTGATTTTGCTTGGTTTACAATATTTTTTTTTTTTTTTTGGTTTTGTTTTGTTTTAAGTGCATGTCCATGCCACATGGTTTGTGGTTTCATATTGTTATTGGTTTTTCATGGTCTTTGTTCTTGTTTGTTTCTTGTTCTTGCCTTTTATGCTTTGAGGATCTCGGGAATTGGTTGGGGAAAGAGGAAAGTTAATGGAGCTCGGGGAGAGATGAATGAAACCCAAAAGGTAATGAAAGACTTGAATGAAGCTTGGTGCATGAGTAAAGGGCGGTTGAAGGCAAGAGTATGATAGTTAGCTGTATTGGTTGGGTCCATTGGTGTGAATGGACGGTGGCTCGACAGTTGTGAGAAAGGTAACATGAAAGGTAAAGTAAATGGATTTGAGGTGTCAAATGCCTTGGCTATGTTGGGAACTGTTGTTCTCAATGTGATGCATGTGGTGGATAGATACAAGAAGTTCTCTTAACCTAGACCTTATGATATCCCGTAATTATATTGTGATCATGACTATGCTAATGTTTATATATGTATACATGTATGTATGTATGTCATTGTCTAACGAGGTCGTTAGGGATCATGATTGTTTTATGATAATGTATATATATGCATACATGTATGTATGTATGTTGTTATCTGACAAGGTCATCAGGGATCATTCTTATGGAGGAATGTTTGCTTATGCAAGTGAATGACATGAAGAGGTTCTTGGTCTTATCGGGAATCGCTTGGGAAGAGTAGCCTTGATAGATCTATGAGGTCAACATCATGTGGATATGAATTGATATTATGTGTTTATACTATGCCTATGTTTATGTTATGGACAAACTATGTTGAGGGATACATCAGCTGAATGAAAGCAATGTGATCTGTGACATGCTAGGACAAGCATGGACAGTGGAAAGACACTAGAAGCAAGGTTGCTTAGTAGAGTTAGTGTGTGGTCTCTGGATGTGCAGTACTACTGTTGTGTATCTATTATACATGTTGTACTTATAATGTTGTGTGCATGTTGCATATGCGGTACTGTGTACATATGATGTTGTGTGCATATTGTATGTGCAGTACTATGTACATATAGTGTTGTGTGCATGTTGCATATGCAATATTGTGTACATATAGTGTTGTGTGCATGTTTGATATGTGGTGTTGTGTACATATATTGTTGTGTGTCTATTCTATGTGTGGTGTTGTGTACCTATGGTGTATATGCGACGTTGTGTACATATGGTGCAGTGTGCATGTTGTACATGTGGTGTTGTGTGCATGTGGTACTATGTACATATGGTACATGTTGTGTTGCGTGCATGTGGTGTTGTGTACACGTTGTGTAGGTGGTGGTGTGTACATGTTGTGCAGGTGGTGTTGTGTACATGTGGTGATGTGTACACCTTGTGCAGGTGGTGTTGTGTACAAATTGTGCAGGTGGTGCTGTGTACATGTGGTGTTGTGTACAAGTTGTGCAAGTGGTGATGTGCACATGTGGTGTTGTGTACTCATTGTGCAAGAAATTTGTGTACATATGGTATTGTGTACATATCGTACACGTTGCGTTATATACTTGTACTATGTTATGTGTATATTGTAGTCATTGTATCGTGACATGTGTATTCGTTGTCTTGTACTTTGTGTACGTATATGTACTATGTTGTGGTGTACACCGGGTGTAGGTGTATGTGTTGTGTTGTAAACCGTGTGTGGGTGTATGTGTGTTATGTACATTGTGTGTATATGTACATGATTGAAGACAATAAAAGGAATTGGGTGTTTGGCAGGTGTGGAAACCGATCCTGTGTTTGTACGGAAATGACAAAGGATAATGGCAGAAGCAAAGAATTATTAGAAGGATAAGTATCAACATTTTATTTCACTATTAATTATGCATTTGATCTATGATTCTGATTTATGATGGTTGAGTTTTGAGCTAACCGAATGTGATATTTTATTCATGATTATTTGATCAAAGATCTAGTTTGACTTGTTGCAACAGGGAGTAAACAAAATTGTAGGTGCACGTTATTGACAGGCCACTGATGAGGTATGATGTGAATTTGTTTTAATTTATTTTGAATCTAATGGAAATTATGTGCTTGGTATAGGAAAGCATGAAAATGCCAGTTGGGTGGTTGAAACTGATTGCAAGAATTAGTAGCAGCAACAAAAAAGGAATTGGAGCAAGCAACAGTATGTTAGTAAAACACTTCAGGAGTAGGGTCATTCTGGGACAATAATACCCAATAATGTCCATTGATTGCATGACCATGCTATGACCGATATGATGGTTTTGAGGTAGGGATATGCCTTTGTTTTTTGACCTTACAATGCGAGGAAACCTTGCCAATGGAAGGGTCGCACGAGGGATTGTGTAGCAGAGAAGGGGATGCCCACGAAACTTGGAAGGTGTGTGATTACATGGAAGGGGGTGATCGGATTACCCGAGGGACTGTGTAGTAGAGAAGGGAAGGTCAGGGAATGAATTTGTTTTGGTCATTAACCTTGCTAGATGGAGTCAAAAACATATTAGAAGTGTGCCCTGGAATAATGAGCCAGTAATTGTTAACCGAGGGACAAATAATGCAAGATTGTAGTGTTGGATATTAGATGTAGATTTGACCTTGGCAGTGGATTTTGGATTTACTGGGAAGAAGGTGAATCATGGTACTACTTTTGTGGGTGGAGGTGTGAGCCTCTGGATTCCCTTGTTGTTGAGATGAGCACCATATCCTTTTATTTGTTGGTTAGAGCAAATGTGCATATGTGTATATTATTGTAAATATTGTATCGAGTTGTGCTATAAAGCTCCATAGACAATATGGTTATTTGTTGGTTGAAGCAAATGTGCATGAGTGTATATGTGGTTGTTATTGTAAATACCATAATGAGTTGTGTTATAAAGCTCCAGTAAATGGGATGATTTCCATGTTTTCAGCAGGATGCCATTGTAAATATTGCAACGAGTTGTGTTATAAAGCTCCATGGGCAATATGTTTTGTTTTCAGTGGTTTGCTGCTCATAGGTGTCATTGAACATCGAGGACGGTGTTCCCCCAAGGGGGACGACTCTGTAACAACCCCTGGTTGATTTCCATGTAAAAAATATAAGACCAAGGTCATGGGACACATATTCCAAGCTGAATGGTGGGTGAAACATCGTAGTGGGTGTCACTTTTGGTTTATTATGGCTATGGAAATTGGCAAAGGAAAAGAGGCATTAATTGGAATTTTATTTATGAAAATAAAGGAAAATATGAGAAAAGGAAGGTGAAAGGTCACATATTTGCATGAGGAGGAAATTAAAGGAAAAATAGAGGCCTCAATAATAAAAATGCTTCTAAGGATTAGTACATAGACTTTTGTCGGTTCAGTACTTTTGGAGCTCTCTCTCTATTCTCTCTCTCTCTCTCATATTTTTGCACACTTAGAGCATTCTTGGAGCACTCTAGCATTGGAGAAAGGAAGGCAAAGGAAGGACAAGAAGCAAAGGGAAGCAAAGATCAATCAAGGAAGAGTTGGATCAAGTGGCTACAACGGGATTACTTTCAGGTATCAAGTTGCATGTATGATTTCCTTGATAGTTTTGGCATGCATGGTATATGCATGTGTGTATTTGGTTCTATTATTGTCATTGGCATGGGTTTTTCCAAGTGTGAAAGTGATTTTCAGCCTTGCCTTTCCATTTTTGGATAACCATGGTGTGATGGGATTCTTTCATTTGGTTGATCTGGATTTTCGAATGGTTTTGGAATCAGGTGAGGTGGTCTCAATAAAATTCCCAGGGGTCTAGGAATCCCTTGACTGGTAATGGTAGGATACATAGTAAAGCCTGAGGGTCGAGACATGTAAATTCCTCAAGGCATTAGTGAATAAATCCAGAGTAATCCATGCTTGTTTAGGGCATACTAATCTCTTGACTAGTTTTGGAGGGATTGCAGTAAATCATGATAGTGTATGTTTATTGTTTGGCCTAAGAATCCCTTGACCGATAATGGCAAGATTGTGGTAAAGCTTGGTTGTATAGATGAGGGTTTCAGGCCTAGAAATCCCTTGGCTGGTAATGGCGTGATATGCGATAAAGCCTAAGGAAGCCCTGGTTGCTTTGTCATGAGTCCCACATTCATGCTTGGAATATGGCACGAGGGTGATTGTCTAAAAGAAAGATTTGGTTCATCCCAATCTATAGTCGGGTGGTGCGTGGAAGTCCCTGACTTGGTTGGGTTTTCATATGTTAATAAGATCTATTTTCCTCTTGTATTTCATGAGTATTTACACTTGTTATTGTGTGTCTTTGATGGTTTTTATATCACTATTATTATGCTTTTTATATGTTGGTTATAAGCATGGTTTTATGACAGATTCTAGTTATGCCTCTTAACATGTTTTCATTGGTAAATGAATGGATATTGAATGCATGACCTAATAGGTGTTATTGCAGCTATTATGAGAAGGCATTAGACCTTCTTGGTTATTTTTAGATAAGTATTAGGCCCCTATGTTTAGGTATGCATGTATAGCCTATAGATTACATGTTCATGATGTGTTTGACGGAATGGCTATCATGGTTAGGCCTTACTAGGTCAAATTCTTGTCTAAATTTTGTAAAGGCTTTGTCCTTGTGTCATTCATGGTTTTGCAAAGTTTCATTAAGTTCTGGGCAATATTCTTAAGACTAGCCCTTAAAAAGTGCCTCATATCTTGCAGTTGTAGGCATAAAACTGAGTGAAAAAGACTACAGTCATTCCCTTGCAGGCTTATGTATGTGATTGGAGGGTTACAGTTGAATTTATTAAGTGGTTTGCCAGCGTATGGGAGTCTGGATCAGTGAAAAAGTAGGTTAACTCAGGGTTTGGGCACATGGAAGGGTGGTTTAGCTCTTGGGGGTCCTATAGCACATGAGGGAAGTCAATAAGTTCTTGTTTTTTCAATTCTATTTCCTTAAGGTTATATAGGAGATTGAGTCATGCCATAGTATCTCTTCCTCTCATGTTTACCTTGGCGGGCCGATGAAAGCAGTAGATATGGGAGGGGTGGTTACAATAGTGTTGATTGATTCAACTAGTGTTCATAATTTAATTCATTATAAGATAGTGAAGGATTTGAATTGCTTTATATATCCTACACTAGAGTGTCAAGTGATGGTTGCAAGTGGAGGAACTATAAATTTCTCAAGGAAGTGCCATAATATCAACCTAACCATGGGGGAATATTTATTGAATAGTCCAATGCTTTCCATTCCAATGGGAAATGCATATGTTGTATTAGGAGTCCAATGGTACACTTTTTGGGGATGACAACTTTTAGTTTTCAAGAATTTTTCTTGAATTTTTTCTCAGAAGGAAAGAAAATTGAATTAAGGGGTATCACAAGGAAACCTAGAAGATAATAAACTCTAATGACATGACAAAGCTTTTGAAGAAGGAACAACGATGTGTAATTTCACAATTATGTTCACTAGATGTTCAAACATTTGAGTAATCCATTTCTCTAAATCTCCAAAGAGTCATTGAAAATCATTACAAGGCACATGAGACTTCCAAAGATCTCTCACGTATTTGTGATCATGATCATGTTATTCACTTGATTCCAGGAAGTGTTCCTCCAAACACTAGACCTTATGCATAACCCTATGCCAAGATTAGTGAAATTTAACATATGGTCGCAGAAATTCTAGAGGCAGGTTTAATTCAACCTAGCCAAAGTTATTTCTTGTCTCTAGTAGTATTGGTGCACAAGAATGATGGATCATGGCGTATGTGTCTAAATTATAGAGAGATAAACAAACTCATATTAAAGATAAGTATTCCATTTTTGTCATTGATGAATTGTTGGATGAATTACATGGAGCAATTTACTTCACTAAGCTAGATCTTCATTTAGGATATCATCAAATTAGAATGAAGACATAAGACATTATGAAAGCAACATTTAGAGTTCATGAAGGTAATTATGAATCTTTGGTCATGCCTTTTGGGCTTACTAATGCACCTTCCACATTTCAAGGTTTGATGAATTCCACTTCCACACCCTTATAAATCAGATCACTCGATTGAAATTAGTGGTATTTTTGGCATTACATGTAACACCCTCCTCCCACATTTACCCAAGTTAACCGGTCCGCTGGGGTAAACATGTGACAAGAGGCTACTATGATGTGATTCAACTCCCCATGTATAGTTAAGGAGGTGGAACCAACAAAACCAAACCAATCTGACCTTCCACACATGCTACAGAACCTTCAGGAGCCAACCAACCCTTCTAGGTGAGCAACCCCTTAGACAACTTGAAATTTTATTGATCTGGACCCTCAGTGGCTCCCATGACAAGCCATGCATGGGACTGATGCCTTCCAATCGCTCCCACAACAAGGCATCCTAGCAGCCCTAGACTCTGCGCCACTTTTTCAGGGCTAGGTCTCAAGCCACTTCCCAGAACTTCATGAAACTTTCGAAAATGATAAATAACAATGGAATAAGGCTAGTACACGTATTTGATCTAACCCCTACTAGCCATTATAGGCATTTCATCAAACATGTCACAAAATATGTAATCTACATGTCATAACAACAGACTGAGCATAGGGGTCTCATACTTATCTGAGATTCGTAAAGAAGCATTGTTGCCTTATCACAATAGTTGCATTGTCATCTATTAGGTCATATATTAATTGTACATTCATTTGTTAATCAAAACATTAGGAGATCCATGCATAAAGTCTATCATAAAACATATTTATAACCAACAAAAATAACAAGGATACAACAACCATAAAAATCACATATGAACCAATATATCTACACATGAAATACCAAGGAGAAGGAGCTCTTATTAATGAATGCATAATCCAACTAGGTCCGGGACTTCCATGAACCACCCGACCATAGAATGGGCTAAACCAAACCTTCCTTTCAGCCAATCACCCCCATGCCATATAAAATGCCAATTAATGCCTTATTCCTTTCCAAAGCCTTTTCCATTGCCTTTGTCGTTGCCTTTGCTAATTTCCTTAGCCATAATAAACCAAATGAACACCCACACTAGGATGTTTTTCCCAACATTTAGCTCAAAATACGTGTCCCATGACCTTGGTCATATTTTTCCTTTATTAACTTTATTACATGGATTTTGACGAGGGTTGTTACATTACAGATCAGATATAGGTAATGAAAAGTGTAAAATGATTGTGCATATGCTATGAGTTGTTATACTTTAAGCATGCAACAATTAGAAATACCATTGACTTTGTGCATATTATAAACTAGGTAGCTTATGTTATTATATAAACTCCTTTCTGGTTTTTGTGCATATTGAAAAACATGTAGGTTATGCTATCATAAAAACTCTTTTTGGTGCATCCGATATAATTTCGTCATGTGAAAGCTTTCAAGAATGAAATATTCATCAAAATCTTTGGGTTGAAAAATATGGTGATGAGAAATATAAAAAATGTAGTGTTCCTTATGTATGGACAAATGAAGAACATGCACAATTCTTATATTTGATGTCTTGGACTCACTTTTCCATGGGATATGTAAGTAGTAATATTAGAAGCCAAGTTGATAATAATAACTTCAGAGGCCTTCATATCCATGACTACCATCTCATAATCAAGGATATTTTATCTATTGTGGCAATATTAAGTTTGGTAAAGGGGACAAGATTGGAAAATATAAGATGGGCCTAATATTAAAGAGAATGAGTTTATTGTATGAGATACTTTGAACTTTGATAGTTTGAGGAATATGATGATAATATATGAAGGGTGTGAATAAAATTGTTCATATTAGGGAAATATTGGAAGGTAACATGTTTGAGGGGTATTTAATGTAAGAGATCATGGGATTTTACATATAATATATGAAAATTTTAATAATATTGATCAATGTGTATAGGATGATGATAGAGATGAGAGAGTTTTAGGTGAAGTATTAGAAGGAAATGCATGGTGATTCAAGCTATGACATGAAGAAATAATTATGATATGTTCTTATGTTCTTCCAAACATCTGTTCATTTGATAAGTGGCATAGGTGAAAATATTATTTATATGATATTCTATTGATTCAATTTTGTTCACACATATATTATTATTCTTACTATATGCCCGTCTTTAAAGTGCGTATGTCAATATGTGAATGGTGCTTATTCTTTTCCAATTGATGAATGGATTGTTGATGCAATTAGTAATTCAAATCAAGAAGGTTGAGATATAAAAATGGAGGAAATTGATCTTTCATAATATCCACATATATGGGCTTCACATTTCAATGGAATGTGGTCATATGATAATTATTTATGAGTGGAAGAAAAGGACAAAGGAAAGGCAAATTGTGTTTGATTATTGGTGTTGAATTTCATCATGAAATTGAGGAGAACCTTTATGTTGGATTCATCCAACATTCTTTAAGTTGATTATGGAGAATTAGTGTTATATTACTAAATGTAAATAGATCAAACCATCCACATTACAACATGATAAGTATGGACCTGTTGTGCAAATACATGTAAATTTTTATCAAAGACCTTATATGTTTCCTCTCTTCAAATTAACTAATAATTTCTAATTAATGATGTAACAAGTCTATGATGATCATATGTCATTTAGATAGTCATGTTTGAAACAAAAATCCATGGAAGTTGTTAATATAATTCGTAATGGCAATACAATACTTTACAAGAAACATTAGATGAAGTTGAAGATGAGGATAGAGTGTTTAAAGGAAAGAATTTGATTCCCAATGAAGACACTGAGAAAGAGAACGTAATGCATGTTGCAAATGGGGACAAGGAAAAAAATCAAGTAGATGTATACATGAATGATCCAGATTGCAATTTTGATGGCAATGTAGATGATGATGATGATGATGATTTGTTGCCATAACTTTTTTGTCCAAAGGAAAAATCGTAATCTTTCATTATGAGGAAAAATTACATGTAGTAGATGCCAAAGGCATATGCGATAACTGTAGATCACGGGCCTTGTCAAAAAATAGCTGTATCAAAATGTGTGGCCTTGCCATTTCCTGTACCAATGTTCAGTCTGTATGTCTCTTTATTAGGAGATAATTAAATATATACATGTTGTTTTATCTATAAATTGACAACAAAATAAAGATATAATTATGGCCTTTCCACCCTATAGTATTCCATATCTATATATGGCCTGTGATGATACTGATAGAACTCTGATCCCTGTTGTTCAACGATTATCCACAAGCCTCGGGGTAGTAGCGAGCCATCCTTGGAAAGTCTGTCAGCATATTCATTGTATTCCTTGTATATATGATGACAAGAGGCTGTGTTAAAAACTGCTTTGAGATTGGTGACTTCATCCAAAATATATTTTGTAGTGAAATAGCATGACAAAGATTTTTGTTGTTGAACCAATTGATGATGATTTTTGAGTCACCAAAGATCTATATGGTAGTGCAATTATGAGAAAGTGCAAAATGGAGCAAGTGTTTGAGAGTGATATGCTCGGCAAAATTATTTGTTCCCTCCACTAGTCCTAATTGGACTTTGTAGCAATGTTGTTCTGAGAGGTATAACAAGAAACCCCCTTTGCAGCCATGTGGTTAGGTAGCCCCATCGAAGAAGGCCCATGGCTGTGATTTATCAATCCGTCCAGGGCCCGAGATTATGTGGGTGTGTGGATTTGCCTCTTTTGGGATGTCATGATAGATAGCCACTACCTTTGCAATGAGAAGTGGCCAGCGGGAAGATTCGTTCTTAAAAATAATGCAGTTCCAGGTAAGCCATAAGGTCTAGCAGATGCTAAGAGGTAGGCATTGTGCCTTTGCTCCCATGTGTGCTGTAATCCAATTGTTCCATGCTTGGAGGATAGAAGAACCCTGCCATGCATTTTTCATAGAGAGTTTTTGTGTAACAGCTTGCCAGAAATGAGAGACAGATGGACAGAGCAAGAACAAGTGCTCGTTTGTTTCAGATGCTTGTTTGCATAATACACACCAAATCGGGTTGTATATAGATCTGCGCATTAGGGCTTTACTTGTGGGAGTTTTATTACTTAAAGCCCACCACATGAAGAGGTGTGCCCATGGGGGAGTTTTCAGTTTCCATATCTGTAGCCACCATGCATTAGTGAGCGTGGGCTTGTGGTCCAATAGAAGATGGTTATAGCCCAGTTTTGGAGTGTATTTCCCATGCTCAACTGGGAACCATACTAGTACATTAGGGTCCTAATTGAGAGTTACATGAGCTTCAGACAACGCCACTAGATATGATTCCTAGGTAGGCTGCCATTGAACAGGAATATCCAGATCATGTGCTATTCTCCAAAGTTGTCTAAATATGGTACTGTGTTCATGATCAACAACCTACACAATCATCGTGATATTCCTGTGATTTAGATGATGAATGAGATTCAGATGCAATTGGTATCTGTTTCCCCCACCTATCCATGGACCGATACCTAAGCGAACAGATGTTCCATTATTGATGCGCCAAGCGAGGCCTGCTTTGATGAAAGGCATCGTTTGTAGGATTGCTTTCCATACTATGGATATGCCTCCATGAGGCCAATCTTATAAACAGATCCAGTCCAATGTTTGTTGTGGCCAAATGTATTTATGATGTATCATGGTCGTCCATAGATTCTATGCTATGAGAAGGGACCAACTCATCTTGGTTGTAAGAGCTTGGGAAAAAATAGGCATATCTTTAACCCACCCCCCCCCCCCCCCCCCATTTTTTTGGCAAAGCGATTTTCTTCCAGCTTGCCCATGCGAATGTTTTACCATCCTTTTGGCCATTCCATGGATATCGGCAACATGACTGTTGTATACGGCTGAGAATTCCTCGAGGGATCCAGGCGAGTGACATCCAATACACTGGGGTGGCTTCCAGTGCTGATTTTATCGGGACAAGTCTCCCTACTCTTGATAGAAATCTATGGTTCCAGATTTTCAACCTCCTCTCAATTTTAATTACTAACCAGATCCAGTCAACAATTCGGTAGCTGTGGGGTTTGATCCGAAAACCCAAGTATTTGAGTCCATCCAAGAGGTTGTGTGATTGGTAATGAAAATATTGATGGGGTACTCTGTCCTCCTATGGGGTGGTATATGACAGTGTAATAGTAGATTTTGACTGGTTTGCAGCCATACCTGTAGCTTTTTCAAAGAGGATTAGCATATCATGGAAAGAGGTTGAATCCCTTATGCTGCCATCCAGGAAGATCATGACATCATCTATGAAGCGCAGATGTGTGAGGTGGCAGAGTTCGTTCATTTTCAGTACTTTGAGTCTACCTTCCCTTTTTGCTGAGCCGATGAGCCTACTGAGACCTTCCATCACTAATAGAAACATAAGAGGAGACACTGGGCATCCTTGCCGAAGCCCATGTTCGACATGAAAGAATTGGGATGCCAAGCCATTAACCAAAATACTGAAGGAAGCTGTGGTTATGCAGTAGATAATCCAGTCTGTGAATGCTAGAGGGAACCCTAAGTGAATCAAGATCATCTTGATGAAGAGTCAGTTTACCCGATCAAATTCCTTAGCAAGGTCAATCTTGAGGATTATGCTTTTCAGATTCCTAGATTTAATAGAATGAATGGCTTCCTAGGCTATGCCTATGGCTTCATGGATCTGTCTATTATGGAGAAAGGTAAATTTCTTAGGGGAAATATGGTGGGAGAGTATGGGCCGAAGCCGATTTGCAATGATCTTTGCAATGATTTTGTAGAGGGTGTTGCAGAGTGAGATGGGAAATAAGTCATTAAAGGATGCAGGTGAGTCAGATTTTGGAATGAGAGCAATTAAGGTGGCGTTGATGGCCTCATACATTCTTCCAGAGGTCTGGCACTCTTCAACGACATTGAGTAGATTGTTGCCAATGAGATCAAAAAAGGCTAAATAGAATTCAATGGGCCAACCATCCGGCCCAGGGATTTTATCTTTCTGAAACCATTTTAAAGTCCCTTGAAGTTCATCTCTAGTGATTGGAGAAGTAATCTCATCTGCCACTTCCGGATCAACAAATCTTGGGAAATGCCTTGCTACTTGAATGATCTCAGCAAGGTTTGTAACTGGCAACTTCTTGTATAGCTATTAAAAGTGTGAGATGCCCAACTACGATAGCTGATTAAAGGTTTTTGCAATAACTCCCTCTGGGATGGGCATTTGCTAGATAGTATTGGAGGCTTTCCTTCCCTTGGCAAAATTTTGGAAATACCTAGTGTTCTCATCCCCATCATTGAGCCAGATTGCATGACTCTTGAGTCTCCAGGTTTCCTCTCTTTCCTTCAGAATTCTAGCTCTTTGATTTTCCATCTCGATAAGGTTTAATTTGGCTTCAGCACTTAAGAAACCCCTGTTGTTTTTATCCATAAGGTCCGCCAAGGCTGATTCCATAGAGGTGAGGGTATGGGAATCCCTTAGATGTTTCTCATTTGCCCAGTTGATAGTGAGCTTCTTGAGTTGAAGAAGATTTTGAAAAAATCCCTCAGCCCAAGTGTGACCCTGTCAGGGAGGGTGTTTTGACCATTAATTGGTAACCAGATTTTTGAACGATGGATCCTGTAGCTAGGATGAGATGAATTTGAATGGGGCCTTGGGCTTGATTGGCAGACCAGATATTTACAGGTAGATGGGTGAGTGATCAGAGATGCCTTCGGTCCCAACCCACTACCTTTATGAGATAATCGTTGAATCAACAGATTTTTAATGACAAAACGATCCAATCTTCTGGTGAGGGTTACCTCCCCAACCCTTCTATTCCTCCAAGTAGGCAGTGGTTTGTTCATGGGGACATTTGTGAGGTGAGTCTGTTCGAGGAGATTTTCCATGATATCAGAGAGTGGATCAATTTGTGCCGATGATCCCCAAGACTCACTGTATCCAATGGAAAAATTGAGGTCCCCTCCCAAGATGAAGTTGTCAGATGTGGTCAGGGAGAGATTGAGGAGATGATTCCAGAAGGCCTCTCGCCCTTGACACGGCCCATACACATTCATGTGATGGAACTCCATGCCCATCTCTACAGAGAAAAAATCTATACCAATGAACCCCTTTCCTCCCCAAGTCGATTTAAGGTTTATAGATTGGGGATTATATCCCAAGGCCAGACCACCTGATCGACCCACAACATCAAGAACAATGTAATCCCAACCTGGGCATATACTCTGTAGAACCCAAGTGATATGATGTGCTTTCCCCAGCGTTTCTTGTAAAAGGATAATATCTACAGGCTTGACAGTAAATAATCTACGGAGGGCTAGTTTTTTGGGAGAGCTAGCCAAACCCCTGCATTTAAAAGATAGACATTTCATGGGGGAACCATGTCAAGGGTTTTCTTTGCTCTAAGAACTCAATCTAATGAGGTTTGTCTTCCCGAGATCACCTCAACGCCTGCTCGAAGAATTGCATGTGAGAGGTATGATTTACGCCCCTGGAGGGGTTTCATGGATGCTGAGGAGAGGGTCAGGCCAAGGCCAGAGATAGATTGGTTTGATTCCCCTATGGATGGGCATGATCACAGGTTATATGGGTTAGGGGGAGCCAGGGGTGTAGAAGATGGAGAAGGGGTGTGCTCCGGATGAGATATAGGGGAGGTGGTGGAGTAAACCAGATGGTGAGGGAGAAGTGGACAGGAAAAGGATGCATGAGGGTTGGAACAATGTTGTATGATGCAATATGCATATGATGTGTAGATGATGCATACACAGAAGATAGAACAGGGGAAGATGGAATAGGAGTACCCGCTGAACGAGTCGCTTCTGCAGATGCCTGGCTCGAGTTAGAGGAGGAGATGGAGGTCCTGAAGGGTATCCTATGGAGTACTAGACTGGCCTGGATGAAGTCGCCTTCCGAGATGGACCTGGAGCGGCCACGGAGTGCTTCCTAGGGTTGTCCGGGGTTCCCTTCTCATTGCCAGCTTCTTGTCCCACTGCTGCTTCCAGGGGTTTCGGGACTAGAGGGCATTCCTTAAATAGGTGCCCAACCTTGTGGCACCTTCGACATCTAAAAGGCACCCCCTCATAATCTAAGATCTGAACCCTGGTGAAATTACGCCATTGCAGGGTAATTTTGTCTTCCAGACCTTCCCGAGTGTCCAAATGCACCATAATGTGGGCTAGTGTTCGATTTTTGGATTGAACGATGGATTTGTCATAGTCCAGGAAGGTGCCAAGGGTATTCCCAAACCTTATGAACACTTCTTCCGACCAATACTGGAGAGGTAAACCTGGTAACCGCACCCAAAGTGGTCTTGCTCCTATCTGCTCTCTTTCCGGATAAAAAAGAGGGCTCCATCTTTTGAGCAAGACCGACACCATTTCAATATGCCAGAATCGAGCCAGAGCCAGGTTCATGTATTCTTCAAGTGCAAAGTGGAGCGCAAACCACCCACAAGGTAGTATCTGAACCTCCGGGAGCTGTATGAAGATTTGTCCCCATATCTCTTTTACCCATAGCCCCAATTGTTCCGCTTGTATGTTCTTCCACGAACCCTACGCACTAGCAGTTTCCCTGCTTTATCAGCAACTTCCCCCATGGCGAGTCCTTCACCAAACATAATGGTGTAATCCTTACTAGATGCCTTGACACACTTATTTCTTCTTCCCTATCCTCGACGCAGTAGGATGATCCTGTAAAGGGTCCAAGGGGTTATTTGTTGCAGGATGAGTCTTTGCCGACCTAACTCGGATTACCGGGTTGTCAAAGCAACCTGATGGAGGAGCACGGTCCTGTGTTTTCTCGCAAGATTGAGGGTGTTCAGAGGTATTTTGTGTCTGTGCATCCGCATCAGGTTTGGGACCCGGGTAGGAGGATGGAATTCGAGGGAAAACGTGGTCTGTAGGAGGCACAGGGTCGAATAGAGGGGATGAACAAGAAGCTAGCATGTTAAGGGTGATAGGAGACAAGGGTGGGTAGTCAAGAGATGGCGAGTCAATGGAGAGGGACCCGATGCGAAGAGTGGAGTCCTTATGCCCAGGGAGGGAGACAACCGGCACCAGAATCGAGCTGGATGGTGCAGATGAAACGAGAGCCGTTTTAGGGTTAGGGTTTCAAAAACAACATGTTCCAAGTAAGGATTCGATGAGTAATCCACTGCATCGAGCTCCATACCCTCCATGCTAACTGTTAACATCGACAGATGGAAAGGATGCGCATGCAAGGAACATCGGGTTGAGACTATGGAGCAAATGCTACAGAGACTGATTGCAGCTAACCGTGGTCGGGGATGCGGCTAGGGTAAACGTAGGCAGAGCTACAGCGCGCCATCGTTCCTCCAAAAAGTATCACCACTTATTCAACTTCTAATTCCTCTTACCATAACTTTATGAATTCAATTTTCACTATTCATATGGATTTTTTGTTTTGTTTTGTTTTGGCAATGGAATTAACCAAATGGCTTACTAAATTTTGTTTGAAATTCTTTCTTAGTTTTTATTTTTATGCAAGGATTTATACTTGTGTGCCTTTATATTATATATGCGTCAGGGAACAATTTGTATTTCATAGTTGAGTACTATGTGAGATACTGGAAGATTTTCATTTTTTTTCATGTGCATCTCTATATACATTGTATATGGTGTATTCTAGCCATGCTACTAGTTTCCAATAGCGTGCAAGGTTCTTTTTACTTGTCCAATACATAATGTGTAAGAAAATACTTTCTCATGCATTTCTCTTTTCATCCCTTTCTTCTTTTCTACTCTAATTAGCTTAAATTAGGTCATTGAAAGGAAAATTGGCACACACACAGTTGTTATCTTTTTAGATTTCTTTATTGCATGTGATAATGATGTTGTTTATATGAAATGTTGGACATAAAGGATATGAAGGAAAGGGGCTCAAAGAGAAAAAGAGACATTAACAATGCTCAAAATATGATGAAATATGAGCATCTTTGTAATGAAGAAATGACAAAAAAAGATGAATATATATCATCTCTTGATTTAATAGATAGGTAAGTGGTTGATCCACTTACCTTTTCAATTATAAACATATTTCATGAAAGCACACATACGTTATTTAATGGTGTCGGCCATACATGTTTTTGATGGTATGTATTATAGGGAAGAATGAGATTCTACTAACAAAAAGAAAAAACAAACGACAAGAAAAGACATATTGCTGCCAACTTGTAGAGACCAAATCATTAATAGTTCAATACATGAAATTCAAGTTAATACGTATGATCACGAGTAGCCTAATATATTACATGATTCATATGAGATTATTGATAGAAATGGGATAGATAGAGAATCAAGTTTGCATGAATTTTATTTACAATAAAGAAAATATTTGGAGGCACATATGTGGCTATCGGTGAGCGCTCTAATGCCATGGTCAGGAAATGAGTATTTAAATCCATTGCAATAGAACAATAGAACTACCATCAATTACATCTTTTCCAAGTAGTATTCCGAAAACTACACCTGTTATATGTAGAAATCTCATTGTAATAGTGTTGTAACAATAACACCCAATATTTATGGTTTTGAAGATGTATAAACTATTGTGAAAAGATGAAGACTTAGTAAGGGGTTACATAGGTGTACACAAAGACAATTGAAAGAAAAAATTAGAATGGAAGAAATATTTCTTAGTCGAGGTGTCAAAAGATGGCTATCCTATTAGCAAACATGTTATAAGGTGGACCATACAGATGGATATGATATGAAGGTCTCATTTGGATTTTACAAAATCACCATTTTCAAGAAATATCTAGGTAGTATTGATATTGTGAAAAGTATTTTTGAGATTGTTGGTAAAAATACATTATAAAATATTAAGAGAGGAGAAAGAGAATTTTGATGAATAATTTCAAGCCTATGTGTAAAAAAGTAATCCACGATGGAAGGGACCAATGTTAGTAGAATTCCCAAATAATAGGAACATTTGAAAGAGAGTGCATGTTTTGAATAATTTTTGGCAAAGAGTACAAGAGGGAAGAAATCAAGAAATCATGTGAAGGTTCAATTTGTTTTTGGCTGAGGCGGGTTGCAAGCAAAGAAAGACAAATTTGCAAGTATATGTAATTTTGGTTGATTGTACAACGTGATATTAATTTTGGTTTTTTATATCCAGCTAATTGTATGTTGACATTAATTTTCAAGTGGAAAACATTAATATAAAACTACGTGCAAAAAACATTGTTTAGAGTCTAAACACTTAAACTATTGTGAATGGAGTAAGATGTAAAAGTCAATAATAGAAAGTCTATTATTATATAGTGAAGCATAGAGAACTCAAATATGAACCACATGAGATGTTGAAAACCCAAAATATCATTGTCATTGTGCAATGAAATGTATATATATGGGTTGACATAGACAATGCCATTCATAAACTCCTACAATAAACCTCTTGTTGTTCCATGGAAGAAAGGGAAATTTCTTGATTCACATGAGTTAATCCACGCTTCATTCCCTCACAACCATTTCTATGCTTGATTTTGTATGTTTATAGAAGTTTTGCTTCCATTTTTATTCATCCATGAAGCCTCCTTTTTCATGACTAGAAATGCTAGTTAATCTTAGGAAGGAACTACAAATATGGACAACGTACGAATGGTAAAAAAGTCAAGAAATGGGCATGTGGTTCTAAACCCTTATGTTATAAAATTACATGAATTCAAACATGTGTTATGAATATTGTGTCTTAAAAATTATAAGAAACCAATAATTACAATCCACTTTGGGGGGGAAACCTCCTTTTACAATTAATACAATGTACAACACATGATTTGATGATCCTAATACAAAGGGTACAATTAAAATAAATGGTACAATGAAGGTTCTAGCATACATGACACCATAACAATAGAAATGTAATCAGTAAATATCTAGGACTTAATAAGGGGTTTTAGGGTTAACATGAGGCTTATATAGGGCATACTATGCCTCTCACATTCAAACAAGTGTTGTTGTCAACACCTGATTATTTGTAGATGTTTTTTCATGAATAACTCATCTTCCCATGTTGCCTCTTCCATTGATAGGTTCTCACATTTGAAGAGGAATTCGATAATTGTTCAATTTATTAAATGCCTAATCCTTTTTTCCAAGATTATTTCTAATTACAGTATGATTTCCATTTCTTCGTTACTCTTTGGTAAAATGGTTTGGATTGGAGATTTTCATCAATTACCTTATTTAACAAGAAACATGGAAGATTGGATATACACATGAAGATGGAGGAAACTTGAATTTATAATTCATATTTCCATTTTTTTTATAAAACCTTATAGAGGCTATAATTCCTTGGTGCCAATTTATTGTCCTTCTTTTGTTGATTGAGGGAAATTTGTTTTATGGTTGTATTCTCACAAATACCCAATCTACAACTTCAATTTCCCTTTTCCTACGATGCTATTCTACTTTTTTTTTCATCCTATTTTGCGTTATAATAGTTTGAGAACTTCTTGTTGGTGTCATATGTGGTCCTCTACTACTTGGGCCTTTATAGTCCCTTTCAAGTGGGATGTGATGGATGGATTAATATCCATAAAGTGACATAAATGGTGATATTTTGATGAAGCATGGAAGGATGTGTTGTACTACCATTCTACCAAGGAAGGATGTGTTTATCAAATGCAAAACAACATAGTTATCCTAATAAATATTTAGTCACGACCTTAGTTTGTCCATCAGATTGAGGATGGTAAGATGAGTTGTGAGCCAATTAAGTACCCAAACAAGAAAATAATTCAGTCCAAAAATTTATAGTAATAATTAGATACTTACAACAATATTTGACATTCCATATAGATTTTGGACTATTTCCATGAATGCTTTTGGCATTATATTTTCTTTAAAACGATGAGAAAGAGAGAAAAATGGCATACTTTGTTGTTCAATGTATCACTACAACAATGACACTCTTTTCCTCATATTTAGGTAAACCTATAATAAAATCCGTTGAAAGTTCTTCTGAATGCTGACTTGTTATGGTTAATGGTTGTAGGATCCCTGGGGTATTTATTGTCTCTCCCTTATTATGTTGGAATATCACACATTTAGCCACACAATTTTGCACATTTGCTCTAATAACTTTCCAAAAAAAATCTTTCTTAATCCTATGGTATGTCTTCGAGAACCTTGAATGTCCTCCTATAGGAGAAGTGTGTAATTCCAAAGGGCCTTTTATTTGAGTTTAGAATTCTTACATAAGTATAAGAGATATTGATACCAAAACAAATTATTCTTCCACACAAAAATTTCCACTACATCGATGTACTCATGTAGTTGTTGAATGATCTTGCATATCTTCTCATATTTCTTCCTTTTTATCCTTGCTTCTTCCACCCAACCAAATTGTGGAATGGACATAGTGTATAGCAAACCTTCTATGCCCCCCTCCTTCCTTGAGAGTGCATCTACTGCAATATTTTGTTTTCCATTTTGTAGATATTTTAGTCATAATCCAACATCTTTGTAACCCATTTTTCTTTCCCTTTTGAAGACAGTCTTTGTTCCAGGCAATACTTAAAACTATAATGAGTGGTTTTTACTTTGAAGTGTCTTCCTATTAGGTATGGAATCCATTTCTTAAATGCATGCAGTATGGCCAACATTTCTCTTTCGTAGATGGATTTCAATAAGTTCTTTCCTCTAAGTTCACTACTTTCAAAGGCAAGGGGCCTTCCTTTTGGCATTGAAATTACACTAATGCCATGGCATGAGGCATCATGCTCCATAATGAAGGTTTTTTGTGAAGTTAAGTGTCACTAGTTTTATGCAACATCTTTAAGTTTTACAAACGATTTGGTTTCTTCTTTAGTCCAATAAAGTGCTTCCTTCTTCAAAAATTTTGTTAGAGGTGTTGTGTAACGTCCTTGGCCCCTAGCTTTGAAATTGTGTAATTGTAATGTGGAGGTGAGAAGAATTTTGGTCTGCCATAAATACTCTTGTACCTGACAATCCCCGATTAGAATGAATGCAATACCAAATTCCATGAATGCCTTATTCTTCACATACAACATATAATTACATAATTGCATAATGAAAATAAATGTTAATCAACAATAATCAAAACCATCACCGAGAAACTAGGGTTTTAGAATAAAACCATTTATTAAGCACAACAATAATTATAAGGAAAATACATGTGAAACTGAACACTTATCTGAAAATAAAAGTCGAATGGTTATGGGCTCTCAATGTTCCACCTAGCTGTAGACTGTGTGGTTCGGTCATTCCTGAGCTGGGGCTGTAACTCCACATATAACAATTGTAAAACAGACAATAAAACCATTTCCAAGGCACCAACCCAATCAACCTCTGTCTCCAACCACAGGATCATGTACCCAAGTGGAACAACCTAAGTCCCTTGGTAGTTCCAACGTTTCAGGGTGCCTTATACCCGGCTAGTATTGTCTTAAGTCGTAACTCTAGGAGATCTATTACTCTCCAAGTGTCAAGTTCCTACCTGCCCAAACTGAATAAACCATAGTTGGTGCTAGATTGCAAGCCAGGACTTAATGGCTAACTCCAGAATGAGTTCCCACCAAAACTCCATGGCTACAAAGCCATAACTGGAGCCACCAAGTCTCATAAAAACTAAGATGCATCCAATTTGATGTGATGAAATGAATAGCCACACCTTACTTGACATTAGAGTTTAGCTCTAAGAACTCAATGAATAACCAGTAACCATCACTGAATGACCTAACATGCAAACTAAAATTATTTTATCTACATGATTTTACTTTTACATATGGCACCCTTTAGAGCCACGTGGGTCTTGGGTGTAATTTTCACCAAAAATATTAGACAGTTGGCATTGTCTGGATGGCTAGTGGCTATGAATGTGTTGGCATTGATGTCAACCAGGATTAGCATGGTGATTGGGATTCCAGGAGGAATCCTATGGTAGTAGCAGGCTACTGGTAGAGAATCATCTTAGTAGCAGGCTTATTGAAAAGCCATAAAATTATGACTATATTGATTGGTAGTCTAGGCTCAGGAGGAATCCTATGGTAGCTGCAGGCTTCTAGTAAAGAATCATCACAGTAACAGGCTTATTGGAAAAGCCATAAAATCATGAATATGGTGATTGGGAGTCCAAGAGGAATCCCATGGTTGTTGTAGCACTTTGCAGAGAATCATCATAGTAGCAGGCTTACTGGAGAAGCCATAAAATGATGATTATGGTGGTTGGGAGTTCAAGATTCTAGGTACAAGAAGAAGAGTCAAGGAACAAAGAATGGCAGAGAGTTTTCATTTGTTTTATAGGTATAATATGGGCACAAAGCCTACATTAGACCCTCTTCATTGGAAAGTGATCTGAAAGAGATTTCCAATAGTGTGTGGAAGTTTGAAAATGGCCTCTTGAATCAAAAGTTATGGTCTGTCGAAATCAGGGTCTTTAAGTCCTAAGCAGGCCGAAATATTGGAGGTCAACAAAGCAGAAGGATGAATATTGGAGGTCAGGGAATATTGGAACCTTAGAGCAGGCTATATCGGAGATCGAAATATTGGAACCCCGTAGCATAGTGCCATCAAAACATTGAAGGTCATAGCATATTGGAATATCGAAAGGTTGAGGTCTCAGAACCTTAGAACCTCGTAAGTCCTTATAATTGCAACTCTTTGGAAGCGTCGAGGTTCGTAAAGGAAAATAAGTATAAAGGAATTCGGTGAAGGACTAGGGATCAAGGAGGCTCTTTCTCTCTCTTCAAACATGACACATGGCAATAGGTGATTGGACCTAAAGAGCTGAAGTGGAAAATGACATCATCATGATGTGATAATACGATGGACACGTGGTAACTTGTTTTGGCATTTTTGGTGACCTAATGGGAAAAATCAGGCTGACACGTGTCACCACTTAGGAGGCTCCACGTGGAGATATGATGAAAGCATGACGTCATCTCAAAGGTCACCATATCAGAGGTTGAGGACCTCGTAACTCCTTTGCAAATGGAATTTGAAAAAGTTATGGTAAAAGGGGCTCCGATATTATCTGGCACATGGTCATGTGGAGACCAAAGGAGCTAAGGGCTAAATAGAGGGAGCTAAAATGCAATCAGGACTTTACAAAAGTTACGATATGAAGGGGCTCTGAGATAATGCTACAGTGGTAAGCTAAGCCAACGATCACAGGCTCAGCTTTATGAGAAATAAAACGCTCAGGGAACTAAGCGCAAAGGGGCTAAAGGTATCAGATTTATGTGATATCATAACGTTTCTTTTGTATGAGATATGATAAGTTGGGGCTCTGATGTAACAATATAATGAGTTAAATGGATGAATGGGTCGGAAGCTAGAGATTAAATGCATAAAGTGGAGTTGGTTTATGAAGTTAGCAAGATCTACAGTAAACACTGAGACAAGGCAACAAGGACAATGGTCCATAAAGAAGAAATGATGAGATGGAGAAAACCATCTCCTACTTCCCATGCACGTATTGTAGATTTAAATAAGGAATAGAGTGACCATTCCTGAGTACTTTTAAGCTTTGCAGAGCAATGAATCAGCATGGGAAGTCTCGGTAGATTGTGCAGGCTGACTCAGATTAAATTCTTAGTATGGAGGTTTTGACGTTGCTGGACCTGCCAACTTGTCAAGGGGATCTCCCTAGTAAGAAGTCCCAATTAGACCTCAAACCGTTTGGTGTAGGAGTCCCAACAGTGGGTCATAAGGTAATGCCTTGACTGTGATGTCGCACAGAGGCAAGTAAGATAACTCTGTAAGTATCAAGGGTGTGACTGATGCAGCGAGTCAAGGAATGAGTATGAGAGGTTCCAACACTTCAAAGGGAGAGGAAGGTGAAGGTGAGTTCCAGGTTGAAAGGGATCAGTCCCAACTCGGCTAGGAACACACAACACAAAGGACATGCACAACTTCTAGCAGAGTAGTCGACACAGATGCGATAGTCACAACATACAAGGTAAGATAACACGAACAACACTCACGGATTAGTCCGAGACGAGTGTGACAATTGATATAACAAGGTTTAGAGAAAGGTCTGCCTGATGTCTGGTAGAGCAGTCGACACAGATGGTGACAACGTTAACGACATATGCAACACATTAATAGCAAGATTCATATATTTACATACAAATCAGTTCATATACAAGTACATAAGTTAAACAACATATATCATTAAGGCAACTGGAGCAGACCAACTACAATAACAAGATATGCATTGAAATGTGTTGGCTTTTATTATATAAAGAAGTGTAAGTCACAATCATACAATACACCATGTAAACCTGCTAGCCCCATCAGTGGAATGTTACAGCCACATCCGCCTGCTCCTCCAAAGAGATGTACTAGCTCCGTGTAGTGGAGAAGCCAAGGTGCGTTACAATTACTGTCCAAGCCTTCTTCAAGATAGTCTTAGTAGAAGCTTGGCTGACCAAAAGCCCATACAATGAGTTATGAGGGACTATTTATAGCAAAGGGTGGGTTGACCCTTGACATTCCCCTTTGTGACAGTTCAACTACCCTCATGACTCTTCACCTACTCTATGATTGTTACATCCACTTATTGAAACTTGACTTACACTTGACATGACTCATCATTACAATGCACATGTACTCATGTGAGAGAACATGGCTTGAGCAAGCCTTGCAAGACATCACTGGCACTCGGTTCGTTGTGGTGAGACCAACTCTTTGACATGCTTGTGATGGTGAAGGTGGTGAGATGATGCCAAGCTTGGTCGTCTGTGATGATGTGCATGCACCTCATGGTGACATCTTGCTGAAGCGAACTCTTGTCTTCATTGCAACTAGTGCATTAGTTTGACCCCTTCATCCAACTCGTCTACTAACATGTGCATGGTCTTCTTGGATACAGCTGAACCGGCAACACACTGATGCATAGTGTTCGTACTGATCTTCAAGTGTGTGCTGGTGGTCATGTGCATCAACTTGCCCAAGTACATGTTCAACCCCAGTTGGAATTGCTTCTTGTCTTTGCCTTGGTGAGTGTGTTGAATGGGTTGGATTGCATGTGTGCGCTCAACGACATGCATGCTGTTGAATCCCTTGCATGCGATCAACAACACTACTCACCATGTTTGCTCTGTGTCACTTGTTGGGATGGATCCTTAACTTGTACGGGCGCAGTTTCATCCATGATTGCATGTTGTGCCCACTGTTGTTCTTGATCCTGCTGCAACTCATTCATCTGTCTGTGCAACTTCATGTTCTTCTTGAGTTGCTGCTTCAACACATGCAACTCCTTCTTTGTTCCATCCTTTGCCTTCGCGTGATCTTCATGTCGCGCTGTCATTTCATAGCCAGAGTCTCCAAATTTGCTTTCATCATCAATGGACCTGCTTGAGCTTGCAACCTTGTTCTGCCTCCAAGTTGTCAACAACCCTCCTCTTCAATTCGTTGCACTTGGTATGCTGTCTTCAGCTGTTGTTCATGATTATGCTTGTTGTGATGTTGCTGTTGTCGTATCTTGATGTCCTTTCCTACAAACAACTTGATGTCTTCGTGGGTAGGCAAGTCCATAGACACTTGATCGACTGCATCCCCAAGTGTGCTCTAAACGGTGTCTTCATCTCTACTCTCCTATAAACCATTGTACCTATACTGATGAGAGGCAGATGAACACCTGTGATACCTAGAGACATGGAAACACTCATGGAAAGAAATCTATCAGTCGAAAACCAAAATGAACATGAGAACTGACTTGCAACATACCTAGGTGAATGATCATGAAGGTTGCGCAATTTCGGCCGGGAGGTCAGGAGTGCTAAGGCTGCACAAGGCATAGTCTGGGCTGCTGGGAGACTAAACTAGCTACTGGATCTGCAAAATGCGCAAACCAGTTGGGCAGTTGGCTACTGGGATTACACAATGCACAATTCTAGCTGGGAAAGACTGCTGGCCCAGTGATAGATTTACAAAAAAATTTGGGCCAAGAAGCCACTGAACTCTAGAAATGCGCAATTCAAACCAGGGGGCCAGTGCTAGGCTAGAATGCGCAAATATGGAGAGGAAGGTGAGCCTTCATTCTCCAGTTTGCGCAATGCAACCTTGGTGAAGGTAGAGACTGGGCCAAGGTTGGCCCAACTCACCGACTAGCAACTGAAAGCAAGTAAGTTGATGAAATGCACGACGACACTAAGTGATAAACAATGCATGCAAAACATGAATGGAATATTGAGCAAACAGATCAACATGCATGTGGGTGAGGCCGTTCGTCGGTTGGGCGAACGTCTGTGCAAAATAGTTTCATGCATGTGACAACAATTAGATAACAACAAAACTTGAAACAGAACTAGGACAAGTTAGAATATATGTAAACGACAACAGGCGTTCAAAGAAATCAAGCAAACAACACTCACACAAGCGAATACACAAAAAGCAATAGAAATGTTGAAAAAGACAAGTTGAGGCCACTTACCCGTGAATAGCTAAGCTGGATGTGTCGAAGAGTCCTAAATGTGCTATGGGATGTCAGAGCTCCAAGATCAATGTGAATGGATGAGCTCTGATGCGTCGAATAACTAAGTTTGGTCTCAAGACGTGGAAGCCACAAATCTAGGAAAAAGCGACACTTGGAGGGAAACTTCTAAAACAACTTTACATGTAACCCCCGACTGCTAAAAATAGCTCCTTGAATCATGGGATGCCTTTTTCATGTTGCCTCTTTCTATTCCGAGAAGATCAAGTAATGTATGCATGCAAGTCAAGTTTCCTCGGTCCCATGTGGAACACTGTCCATGCATGCCAGTGCTCAACTGCTTGGGAAAAATGCGCATTCCTAATTGTAAGATGGGTTGACTTCCCAAGGGGATTGCGCAATTTCTTGGTCCAGCAACTGACTACTGCCCTGATTTGTGCAAATCCTAGGTTGAACAACCCGTTGATGGGAAAAATTGCGCAAATCCTGTTGGGAGGGTTGGTTGGCAGGATTGCGCAATCCTGGAGTCCAGAACGCTGTTAGAGAGGATTGTGCAATTCTTGGATGGAAGGTTGGTTACCTTCCAGGAATGCGCAATTTTCAAGGGGAAGCTGTTCAACTTGTAGCTGGACCAAGTCTGGATGAGCAGCCTATGAGGGAAATGGATCAACTATGATTGACAGTTTTCCTTTGTGAGAGGAAAGCACTGAAGCTTGAGTACTTGACAAAGCAAGACAAAGTGCTGTGTAAGGTTAGTAGGGGAGGCTCCAAAACAGGGAAAGGCAAAATTTTGGAGGGTGGTTGTAGCCACTACAATAGGAGGATTACACAGGGAGTCATTGAATAACTCGACATCCCATTCTTATGCTTAATTCCATGACATAATTCAACCATCATATGCAACAGCAGCAGGAGGATCCATACTGAGGTACACTCGCGTAGTATGGAAACAAACAACATTGTGGAGTGTGAAACAAAGGATCAAAACCATCGATTTCCATCGAGCAAAGTAGGGGAAGTGTGTATCTTTGAAGTGTTGAGCAACGAGAGCAGAGAGTGTGTTGTGAAATGAGTGCAAGAACATAGTTGAAAGGTGTGTAGCAGAGAGCCTGTGCGAGAGAAGGTAGAGCATTGAGGATATGTTGTTGTGAGAAGAGGGAAAAGTGCAGTTGTATGAGACCAAAGGGAGTTTGTAGAACAACAATGGATCGAGAGCAGAAGTTGTTTATGCAACCAACCATATTGGTAGTTTCCATAATTGTATATGCCTCTGTTTTCAATTTGAATTTGTATGAAATAGTAGATTAGTGGCAAGAGTAGGTTGTAGCTTGCATTCTGAAGAGGTTGGTGCCTCTTGGAAATTTGGTGCTTGCTAAAATAAAGGGTCGGTGCCTCCTGTGAGTGGGTGCTCACAAAAAAACTGATGTAATTAAGCAGGTGCTTAATTTACATCATAAACAAACAACAAATTGGTGGTTTTTTCCCTCTAGGTTTCCCTGTGAAAACACCAGTGCCAATATGTGTGCGATGTTCATGTGATAGGCTGTATGAACATATGAATGCTTTAAACTTTCTACTCACTTTATTTACAAATGAATAATCTCATAAAAATAAAATAAAAAATCTCACTCACTGGTTCACCCCCCCTCTTGGTAATTCCTTATTCTAACCATTGGTATCAGAGCCACCTTCCTTCAGGAACAGTCTAACCACTGGAAGGTAGATCTATAAGAAATTATGTATAGGAAAGATAGTCAAGAGGCTTACTCAAGAAAAATACCAATCTTTGATGGGAAAAACTATGCCTTTTCGAAAGTAAGGATGGAAGCGTATCTTATGTCCTGGGGAGTAGATGTTTGGACTTCCGTGCTAGTAGAATACAATGTCCCTGATATTAATGCTGAAGCTAAGAATGCAATTCTCTTTGGTCTTAGTCAATTATAACTTGTAAAGGTTATGCATTGTAAGTCTGTTAAGGATGTGTGGATAAAGCTTAATCAAATTCATGAAGGATATGACAAAGTCAAGTAGGCAAAACTTCAAACCTTCAGAATGAGGTTTGAGAGCTTGAGAATGAGTGAAGTTGAAAAAATAGCAGAATACTTCCTCAGATTTGATGAAGTAGCAAATATGATTAGAGGACTTGGTGAAGAGTTCAAGGAAGAGATGATTGTTTAGAAAGTCTTAAGATCTCTGCCCATGAGATTTAATGCCAAAGTCTCAACTATTGAAGAAATGGATAATTTAAAGGATCTCAAGATGGACTAGTTGCTTGGTACTCTCACAACATATGAGATGAGAGTAGGAAGAGAGAAGTATAAACCTAAGGAAGAATCATTCAAAGTATCCAAAAAGGGAAAGGAGCACAAATATCATCAAGACTGCTCCAACTATGAATCCGATCATGATTTGGCTCAATTAGCCAGGAAATTGAAGCGTGGCTTAGGAAAATATAAAGGGAATTTCCCCTTTAAATGTTTTGGCTATGGAAAATTTGGACATTTTTCATCTAAATTACCTTACAAAGAAAGGGTCGAAAAGGATTATGATCAGAAACTTGGAAACAAATCTCATAAACATTAGAAGAAAAATTTCTATATGAAGAAGGGTTTCTACTCTAAGGAGGATAGCTCAACACCAGATTCAGACAACGATAACTTTTCGAAGGATGATTCAGATAAGTATTTACTTATGGTTTTTGGAAAAAAACACCAAGAAACAAATTATTATTGAATTTATAGAGGAGGAAGAAGAAGGAGTGGTGGACCTTGAAGGGGAACTCATCAATTACTCTTGATGAGTTAAAGAAAGCAAAGAAAAAGAATAATTAGTTGAAGGAACAACTAAAATATGCTAAAGAAGGTATGTATAACTCTGATAATGAAGAGTTTGTTTACCAAAAAGAAAAACTTTAAGAATCTATTAAGAACAAAGATAGTTTATTCCTTCTACTAGAAGAAAAACAAGGAACATGTGAGAAACTAGAAGAAGAGAACAAGAAGTTAAAACAAGAGTTTCTCAAGATAAGGAAGGAACGATCTCAAAAACATGCAAAGATGAAATTATGTATTTGAAAGTTAAACTAGAAGAAGCTAAACAAAAGGAACAGGTTCTTCAAGATTTGATCCATGAATGGGAAGATAACTATCAGAGTCTTGAGGTAGAGGTTGTCTCTTTAAGAACATATCTTGAGGGAATAAAGACTGAGAAGAGTTTAAATGAAAATTTTGCAGAAGGCACAAGGAAACTATACCAAATTCTAAATAGCCAAAGTCCCTCATGAATAAAAAAAGGTATGGGATACTCAAAGGCACATGAATAATCTATGGAGAAGATAATCTTCAGGTATGCGGGATTTAAAGAACCACAAAGCTATGTAAAGAAGCATCAAGAAAGAATCAATGAAGACAAAAGAGAAACATGGCAAAAAGGAGATCATCAATGGAGAACTAATCAATCAACCAGACAATCAAGGTACCTTAATGCACAAGCTGATAAGACTTCCAACAATAGGCATGCCTATTTATTTTATTGTCATTGTTATAAGTTTCATATCTTTGGACATAAAATTGTTGATGTAGAAGGATAAAAGTTGAAAGAGATGAAAATTCTAGATATAATAAGTATCTGAATTTTAGATCTCAAAGATCTCCTCTCAGAGATTGAAATGTCTTCTCTCCCCTGTTAAGCGAAGTAGAATGATTCAAATGTAATAATTTTGGGCATAAAGCAAGTGAGTGCAAAAGAAAGTTGAATACCTATCTAAGTTCCAAAATATTAGACAGTCAACTATCCAAAAGGATAAGGAGAGTTGGAAACGAAAGACTTAAAAGAGCATGCAGTGTGGATTCACTTTATCTTCCCATAATCAAGCGAACAAATGTTGTGTAGATAGTGGTTGTTCCAAGCATATGGCTAGGGATAAAAGATTTTTTTTTGTTGCTAAAATAAAAGGACAGAGGAAACAATGTCACTTTCAGTAACAATGCTCTAGTAAGAATTTAGGGCGAAGGCATAGTCAGTCTTGATCAAAATACAAAATCACAAAATGTGTTGTATGTGGAAGGTCTCAAGCAAAATCTTCTTGGTGTTAGCCAAATGTGTGATAATGGCTATGATGTGACCTTTTGATCCAAGGACTGTGAGATCCGCAACATGAAGAATGGAAAGCTGGTGGGAAAAGAAATTAGAACCCACAATAATGTATATGTGTTTGATGATTCCAGAGTTAATTGTTATTTAAGCAAAATGAACGAAGCACGGTTGTGGCACAAGAGGCTTGGCCATATGAATTTTGACAATTTGATAAAAGTTAGATGGGAGTTGTGATAGGATTACCAAGACTGTTAAGGCTTGATAACTCAATCTACAAGTCATGGAAATTTGGCAAGACTAGGAATCATTTCAAGTCAAAATCATTCTCCTCATCTAAACCACTGGAGCTCATTCAAACATATATTTGTGTCCCAACTAGAGAAAACACCCCAAAAGGAGAAAGGCATTTCATGCTTCTCATGGATGATTTTACCAGGGCCACTTGGATTGTGCTGTTAAAATTAAAGTCAAGAGAATTTAAGCATTTAAAAAAATTTAAACAAGAGTAGAAAATGATAAAGACTTAAAGATAAAATGCTTAAGATCAGGCAGAGGAGGAGAGTACACTTCAAGAGAGTTCAAAGAATTTTGTGAAGCACATGGCATTAGAAGGAAATATTCAGTGGCTAGAACTCCATAGCAAAACAGAGTAGTAGAGAGAAAGAATAGAAAAATCCAGGAAATGGCCAGAGAAATGTTGGATGAAGTAGACGTGTCTCACATCTTCTAGGGAGAAGCAACACATGCAACAATGTATCTGTCAAATAGAACTCAACTCAGGCCTAATAGTAATAAAACTCCCTATGAATTGTGGAAAGGAAGACCTGCATCAATTAAATACCTCAAGGTATTTGCGAGTAGATGCTTTATCAAAATGAATGATAAGAATCATGGAAAGTTTGACTCTCCTGCTGAGAGGGAATATTACTCGGGTACTTTGCTCAAAGTAAAGTATGTAAGTGTTACAACAAGTGGACAAAGAATATTGAGGATTGCATTGATGTGATAATAGATGGAATATCTTCACAACCTGAGTCCTTTAAAAGAAATATGAACTTAGATGGTGAAGAAAATCCAGATATGAGGTCCGCAGATCTAGAAGAAACAAATTCAGATAGTGAAGGCAGGGAAGTAGGCAAAAATCCAAGGCTAAAGACACCTTCCATGTATGTACAGAAAGAACATCCTGAGATTCAAATACTTCGAGATAAATGACATGGTGTTCAAGCTAGGAGAAAACTTGTTGGGAGTTCAGGTTGTGCAAATCTAGCTTTGTTGTCACAGATTGAACCCAAGAATCTCGACCAAGCAAGTGAGGACAAGTTCTGGGTGAAAGCTATGAATGAAGAACTTGACCAAATTGAAAAGAATGACACTTGGGAGCTGGTTCCAAGAACTAAAGAGAAAAATGTCATTGGAACCAAACGGGTTTTCAAAAACAAGTTGAATGAGCAGGGTCAAGTAATCATAAACATGGCTCGATTGGTCTGCAAAGTGTATGCCCAAATACAAGGGGTAGATTTCGAGGAAACCTTTGCACCAGTAACAAGACTTGAAGCTATCTGAATTTTTATTTCCCTTTCAAGTCATAAAAAAATCAAAGTATATCAGATGGATGTGAAGTCTGCATTCGTCAATGGAGATCTGGAAGAATAATTTTACATTGAGCACCCAGAAGGTTTTATAGTCACAATAGATGAAGGGTTTATGTGAAAACTGAAAAAAGGCTCCATATGGATTGAAATAGGCTCCCAGAGCTTGGTACAAAAGACTGGATAAATACCTTCAGCAACAAGGCTTTAAAACGGGTATTGTTAACAACAATTTATACATAAAATCTGAAGGCGACCATTTACTAATTGTAGTATTTTATGTGGATGATATAATATCTGGCAGTGACATTGAACAATTAGGGCATCAATTCACAAAATGTATGCAGACAGAGTTCAAAATGTAATGATAAGAGAGTTTTCTTTCTACTTGAGATTGCAAATCTCTTAGTCTCCATGTGGAGTGTTTATCTCTCAAACCAAATACCTTCACAAAACTCTGAAGAAGTTCGGTGTTGGCTTAGTGGGTCTTGATCTAGGTTCATAGTTAGTTGCGCCAAAGAAATACCTACATTACTAGCCCTTTGCGGCATCAACCTGCATAGTGCGGACTGAAGTCTCACTCGAAGCTGTATGGGGGGATGCTGGAACCAAGTTTCCGCATCCAGAGATCAATGTGATGTCCTTTTTATTGCCCTATATTTTCGTTTGTGCAGACTTATAAGCCCCTAAAGGCTTGATACTATGACTTCCTTCAAATGGCCTTTTGGCCTCCAAGAAGGTGTACAATTGGCTTTTGTGGACCCTTAACAAACAATTTAACTGCTTACACGCACCATAAACTAAACCTAGGTCTGTGTTCACACATATATGCTTGAGTGCTAATAGACATAACATAATGTATTTGAATCTTCGCGTAAATACTTAACATGTATTACATTCAGTTAATAATACTTATCAGCATATTTGCGCATCAATACATCATTATTTCATAAAGGCATTATTTCATCGCAGCATATATCACGAACATAAATAACAGAAGTAAACAAATAAAACACACGAATTTCTCCACTAGTCTTTTTTATTGATATTCAATATGAGGTTACATACCCAAAACTGCCCTGCGCACTTAGCTGTAGGGGTCCGTGCACTCAGCTGCGGACACTACTTCTAGGCCTCTGAGCACTTAGTCGTAGAGCCTTTCCTTCCTCTAAGACTTCTACCCTATCTTCTATTGACCGATTACATTCATCATTCCTTACTTTTTTTTTTCAGACTCTCTAAGACACATCTATTTATAGCTTTTCTTCATACAATCCCATGGTATGTGAACCATGGGTGGATCTCAAAACCGACTTGAATTTTCATAGACAAGGGGCTGAACCCCTTTTGACTTCTAATTATCTATGTGCTCCGCATCCACAATTTGTGGAGACTTTACATCTTCTTACCAAAATTTACACCAAAACTTGGGTTTTTAACCCCAAAATTGACCCTGGAGACCCCATCCCAACATGCCCCCAACGCAAAGGTCGTGACTCGCCCTCGAGTCACTCAGCTGGTGTGGTGATCTTGCTACAAAGATCCCCCAGCTCCACCTTCACAACTACAACTTCAGCAGCGCTCTGCCTAGCTGCCTGCTTGACTTCTTCGATGAGCTTCTCTGTAGCTGGTCCTTCTGCGACCAGCTTGGTCTTGTGATGTGTTTGCTGTAAGCCTGTTAGCTTCTCCTGAATGTTGGTTGTTACTGGGTAGGCTTTGTCTAACCAAGGTCCCAAATTGGACTTAAGCACTACCTCCTTCTGTTGGGATGCTTCTACCTACGCGTGGAGCTGCTTCCCTTCCTGCAACTTGGCGAGGCGCTGTGCTGGAGCAATTGGGCGTGCCGTCACCCGGACCTCATCATATTGCTTCTACAACTCGCAGACTTCTATGTTCAACATCTGCAGGGTTGGGTCTTCTTGCAGAGTCATCATTAATTCCATTGCTTGTTCAAATAAGGTTGAGCAGTCAGTGATTGCGACATCCAAAGTGGTCATACCTTCTTTTATAGCGGCTTCGCACTGCTCCCTGACCTCAGGTGGAGTCGAAGGTTGTGATTTGAGCTGTAGCACCATGATTTTCATATTGAGTTCAAATTGAACTCTCACAACCTTTGCCTTTGCCTCACGGATGCCTGCAATTAATTTTCGGATCTTGGCCTCTCGTTGGGCGTCCTCGGGTATGTTCAACTCCGACACTGTTCTACATGCCTTTGTTACTGTAGCCGTCAATTTGGAACTCTGTGCTTGGCTAGTATCTCTCTCTTCCAGGGCTTGTGTCTTCTCGACGAACATCCATTCGTTGTTCACCTGGTACTCGCTGATTAGACTGAGAGCGCACTTCTAGCGAGCTCTCAATTCCTCTACGACTCATGTCTGCAATGCATGAAGAAATTCATTGGGGAGCGTTGCAATGTTCAGCGTGACATCCTTAAGGGTGCTCAAAATGACTCGGTTGTCGATCCACAGTCCTTACCAACTTTGCAGCCTAACTTGTCCTCGACGCTAGGCTCGTTTGTGTGATGCTCACTTGTCTTGCGCCCACCAGTATTCTACTATTTTGGATTTGCAGTTTGCGCATATCCTTCTGGACGTTCCCCAACATCTACATGTACTGTTGCTCGTATTGCTACAACAATTTAGTTGTAGTCTTGCGCACTTTGTCACCAATCTCATCGAGATCACCCTCTATCAAGGTTAAGGGATCCACCTGTGTTTTGTCTGATTTCTGCTTTTTGCAAGAACTTGTTGCCGCTCTCTGCGCTTCCTTAGCCGAAATGGTGTGCTCTGCCCCTCATCTCATCCACCGCCTTGCTCAGATTGTTCCTCCTCCTCTGCGGCAAGCGAAGGGGACTTACCACTTCTCTGGGACTCATGCTCCTCCTTCTCAGCCTGCTCCTTTGCAACGCGCTCCTTTTCCATCCGAGCTTTTTCTGCGGCTTCCTTTTTCAGCTGTGCGGCCAATTTTTGCACAGCCTGCTTTGCTGCATCCTTCCTCTTCTTCTCAGTGGAGCTGCTTGCGCCCTTACTAGTTCTTGCATCCAAATCTAATGGGGCGCCACTCTGCTGGCCAGTCCTTGATCACCTCCTGTATGTCGTGATCTGTAACATGTATGGCAAGTCGTACCACTTTTGATGTAGGTCCTTACGTGCCTGAATGCTTTGAATGCATCACATAGAAACAATTGTTCGTATAAGGTTGGGTACAACCTTGGCCATTGATTGATGACCATGCGGAAACTCATTTCCAGCAAGACCCAGAAAATCTTTGTTTCAGTGATTTGCTCGAGATCCTTCGTGGCCCACAAAGAGGCAAACTTCGCAGCCTCTGACAATCCTTGCTTTAGTGGAGGAAACTGGCTGTCCTTCGGCAGCTCACATGCGATTGAAAGCAGCAACCATGGATAGTGGAATGGTTTGGTCTCATCCTAGACCTTGCAACAATTCACAAGGAACTCACTGCATAAGTACCGCGACCAATTAAACTGCACACCCTTGACACATTATGTAGCTAACAATACCACAAGCACCGGAATCTCATCTACGGGACACTTTCTCATTACTTTTCCTGCCAGGATTTGTGTAGAAATTTGTACCGTGGGGGGATCATTGATGGACGTGATGGAATAGTTGTGCGGCTTCTTCACCAGTTCAAACTCCTTTTTCATTTTATCCCCAATTATTTTTCTCCTACCTTTCTGCCAAACTCCTTGGCCGGATTCAAACCCTCATGCGGCAGGTGCGTGATCTTATGGATGAGCATGTCCATGATGGCTATAGGTGTACCAAGGAATAGGCACCCATCGTGTACGAGAGAAAGTAACTGCTGCACACAGGTAGTGTTAATATTAGTGCGGTGATAATGGGGCACCCACAACAGGTTCAACAACCCAACATTTTCCACTCTGCGGATCCATTACACTATCTCCAACTCGGTGACACCTGAATCCCGGTAGTACACACGTTTCATGTAATTTGCGGTTGCTAGGTGCAGGAACCTCTCATGGTCCACTAGGTCCCAATCCTCCATTTTTAGCAAGGGGATCTGCGCGAGGCGCGGAACTTCAAAGGGAACTTGCTCCGGCAGCAGGGGCGTAGAGATGATGAACTTGTCAACATCCGGGTCCTTGGTGACCTTTGTCTTTCCTTTTCATGGAGGGATGTACTCAGGTAAGTTGGTAATGGGGTCCCCATCCCAACATGCGTAATGAAATATTGCAAGCCAGTGAGCACACCTATGGTTATAGGCTCCAAATTGTGCAAAGAAGAGGAGACACCATTGGTAAATCAAACTGAATACAAATCCATGATAGGAAGCTTATTGTATCTTACAACTTTGAGGCCAGATATCATGCAAGTTATGGGTCTTGTGGCCCGATTTCAGGCCTTCCCTCGTGAAAGTAATGTTGTTGCTGTCAAAAGGATTTTCAAATATCTTCAAGGAACAACTGAATATGGACTTTGGTATGCTAAGAGCAAAGAATTTAAGTTGAAGGCTTACACTGATGCTAATTGGGTTGGCACTCTTGATGATAGGAAGAGAACCTCTGGTGCAACATTCTTCTTGGGAATATGCTTGGTGTCATGGGTCAGAAAGAAATAAGTCTCCATTTCTTGTTGTTGCTACCTATTGCACATAAATTCTATGGATGAAGAAGAATTTAAAAGATATTCAGGTAGACTTGACTGATCCGATTACAATTATGTGTGATAATACAAGTGCCATTAATATCTCTAAGAATATAGTCATGCATTCAAAGACTAAAGATATTCCTATCAAGTTCCATTTCTTAAGGGAAAAAGTTGCGACAAATGTTGTCAAACTTGAATATGTGGCCATTAAAGAGAAATTTGCATATATATTTACTAAGCCACTAGCAAGAGAACCCTTTGAATATCTCAAGCAACAGATAGGAGTTGTGACTCCTCCTTCCAAATGACTCCATTTTGGTAGGTGTTTGCAACTACTCAACATATGGGATCAATGGAAGAGTAGGCTGCAGTGGTTTAAGGGGAGTATTCAAGAAGTATTCTTTGCCATTGATGCCAAAAGGGGAGAATATTACTGGGGCATCAGAGAAGACCATGCTTGGCTTCAGGGGGAGCTTATAATGTTTCCATGAATGCCAAAGGGGGAGATTGTTGGACAATTGGCATTGTATGGATGGATAGTCACTATGAATGTGTTGGAATTGATGTCAACCGAGATTAGCATGGTGATTGGGATTCCAAGAGGAATCCTATGGTAGTTGTAGGCTTCTAGTAGAGAATCATCGTAGTAGCAGGCTTATTGAAAATCCATAAAATGATAACTATAGTGATTGGTAGTTCAGGCTCAGGAGGAATCCTATGGTAGTTGCAGGCTTTTGGTAGAGAATCATCATAGTAACAGGCTTATTGGAAAAGCCATAAAATGACGACTATGGTGATTGGGAGTCCAAGAGGAATCCCATGGTTATTTTAGTGATCTGTAGAGAATAATCATAGAAGCAGGCTTACTGGAGAAGCCATAAAATGATGACTATGGTATGGTGGTTGGGAGTTCAGGATTCGAGGCAAAAGAAGAAGAGTCAAAGAGCGAAGAATGGTAGAGAGTTTGCAACCATTTTATAGGTAGTATATGGTCTCAAAGCTTGCACTGGACACTCTCCATTGGAAATTTCTCTGAAAGATATTTCCAAAGGTGTGTGGAAGTTTGAAAATGGCCTCTCGTATCAAAATTTATGGTTTGTTGAAGTCAGGGTCTTGAAGTCCTAAGCAGGCCAAAATATTGGAGGTCAGCAGAGCGGCTGGATGAATACCGAATGTCAGAGAATATCAGAACCTCAGAGCAGGCTATATTGGAGATCAGAATGTTAGAACCCCAGAGCATAGGGAAATCAAAACATCAAAGGTCAGAGCATATCATAATATCGGAAGGTTGAGGTCATCATAACCTCAGAATATCTTAAGTCCTTATAATTTAAACTCTTTGGAAACATTGAGGTTCACAAAGGAAAAGAAATACAAAGGAATTCGGTGCAGGACCAAGGATCAAGGAGGCTCTTTCTCTCCCCTCAAACAGGACACATAGCACCAGGTGATTGGCCCTGAAGAGCTGAAGTGGCAAATGATGTCGGCATGATGGGACAATAGGATGACACATCTCACCACTCAGGAGGCACCATGTGGAGAGATGACGAAATCATGACTTCATCTTGGAGGTCAGCATATCGAAGGTTGAGGACCTCGTAACTTGTGTGCAAATGGCATTTGCAAAATTTTCGATAAAAGGGGCTTCGATATTTTCTAGCACATGGTCGTGTGGAGGCCAAAGGAGCTAAGGGATAAACAGAGGGAGCTAAAAAGAAATGAAGACTTTGAAAAAGTTATGATATGAAGGGGCTTTGATAAAATTCTATAGTGGTAAGCTAAGCCGATGGTCATAGGCTCGGTCGTATGAGAAAGAAAATGATCAGGGAGCTAAGCTCCAAGGGACTAAAAGTATCAGAGTTGTGTGATATTGTAATGTTTCTTTTGTATGAGTTACGATAAGTTGGGGCTCCGATGTAATAGTACAATGAGTTAAATCGATGAATTGGTCGACAACTAGAGATTAAATGCAGATCAACGGAGTTGGTTTATGGAGTCAATAGGATCTGCATTAAGTGTTGAGACAAGGCAACAAGAAGAACGGTCCACAGAGAAGAACTGATGAGATGAATAAATTCGTCTCCTACATCTCTTGCACATCTTTTAGATTTAAATGAGGAACATATTGGCTATTCCTGAGTACTTTCAAGCTCTGTGGAGCAATGAATAAGCATGGGAAGTCTTAGCAGAGTGTGAAGGCTAACTGAAATTAAATTCTTAATATGGAGGATTACACAAGGAGTTAGTGAAGAACTTGATAGCCCATTCTTATGCCTAATTCCATGACAAAATTCAAGCATAATATGCAACAACAATAAGAGGAGCCACACTGAGGTACACTCGGGCAGTGTGGAAACATACAACATTGTGGAGTGTGCATCAGAGGATCAAAACTGTTGATTTCCATCGGGAAAAGTAGGGGAAGTGTGTATCATTGAAGTGCTAAGGAGCGAGAGCAGAGAACGTGTTGTAAAATGAGCACAAGAGTAGAGCTAAAAGGTGTGTATCAAATAGCCTATGCAAGAGAAAGTAGAGTGCTGAGGATATGTTACTGTGAGCAGAGGGTAAAGTGTAGCTGTATGAGACCCAAGGGAGTCTGTGGAACAATAATGGATCGAGAGTAGGAGTTGTTTCTGTTGACACCTAATCATTAGGATTGGGTGAATATATGTAAAATATTGTAAGTAGAAAATAAGGAGAATAAGAATATGAAGAGACACTTGGAGATGAAGCTTAAGAGTCTCTCCCTCCATGTATAATATTTATGATCATCCTTAATGGAAAATTACAATTCATTTGAGCTTTACCTCCTGGTCAGACATGGTATTAGAGCACATTTCTCAGCCACTATTTTTGGCTCTCATCCTGCCCTTGGAACTCCCTCCTGCCCATGTTCTGCATATTTCTGTAGAACTGTCACCTTTGTCTTGTAGTTTAAAAATTTATTGTGTTTGTTTCCTCCTCATTGGATTTTTTGGGGTCATATTCATTGTTTTAGGAGACTGGTGAGCAAGAATTATTGGTTGTTGGGAGTTGCTGCGCTACTTGGAGATTCTATGTGATTCATGTTCAAGATTCAATGATGTTTGTGTGTGGTAAGCCTGTTTAGAAGGCTGTCTATTCGATGGTTGATGAATGGTTATGTGGTAGTTTTATATGCAATTTTTTTCCTGAGAAGTGATTGAATGGTGAAAATGTTTGTATATACTGTGTTAAATAAAAATTCGGGCTTAATTACTGTGCAACGTGGCGGTGTTAAGTTTCTTGAAAAAAATCTGTCATCGTTTTTTAACCCCACGGAATAGTGGTTAAACATCGGGGTTGGTTAAAATCCTTGCGTGTGCTCGTGGTTTCATGTATTTTCTGTGGTGTTGGCATAGCTCTTTGGTGTTGTGACACCATACCACCTCCTCCCCAACTCACCATACCACACTCCGCAAACCACCCGCCTTCGTTATATCATGCTCCCACTCACCATGGTATCACTGCTCCTGATTGTCTTAAACAATGCAACCACTAGCCATTGTTAATTCCATTCCTACTCCCGAATTACCTCCACGCTCATCGCACAGTTAATACCACGTTGATACCACTGTTGGTTGGTTTACGTTTAATCCCGCACATTAGTGGCCTCCCCATACCACGCTGGCCTCCCCATACCGCCATATAATACCTCACTTCCAACTCTTGATTTTTAATTGTTGCGGTATTATATATTGTATTACAGGCATGAACCCTTCTCCTCCCTAACAAATCTCTCCCCATACCACTGTTATTTAAATGCTCTCAATATAACCGCCGCTCTTAATAAGTGTATTCCCCACCTTGGGGCCTGAACCCATGAACACACTACGTTATATAACTCCTCCCTTTATTGTGTTAACTCTGCCTCTCCCATATAAAACCTCCCCATATACCCCCTCCCCCATATACTACATCCCCCGTACATAACCTTCCCCATATAACCCGTCCCCCAGTAATGCCTCGATTATATAAAAGAATCCAATTTTTTTACACATCTAGCCACAACAAGTGCATTTTTTTTATATTGGTAGCATAGTACATTTTACACAATATACATTTTAAAATGCATTCTTTAATATATATTATGGATTATTTCTCTCAAGAAAAGAGAACTATCCTAAATTGTCAAGGAAGATAAAACACACTCTCATTTTCAATGAGTTGTGGAAAGGAGTTTGTGTAGGAAAAGGAGATAATGAAACTACAAAACCCACCTCATATAAGGAGATTGCCATTTGGGAAAACAAGAACAACAAGGCCTATGCCTTGACTGCAACATCTGTAAATGAAGAGGTGAGTCACCATCTTGCACCATTTTCAAATGCTTTTTAAGCCTTACAAAAGTTGAAGGAACTCTATGAATCACACTCTGAACTTAAAGTTGTCCAATTGATGATTAAATTGTTTAGTCTTGAATTGAAAAATGATGATCCTCTTGATTTAGCATCAGAAGTAAGATCTATTATGCATGATATCAAAACCACTGGTGTTAAAATAGACATTCCTCCCATAGCTTATGTCAAGGCACTATATCTCACTTATTCAAATTATCTTGAGTCATTGCAAGCAAGTGGAAACCTCAAGGAGATTACCTTTGACTCCCTTGAGAAGAAGTTTGCTGAGAGAGAGAAGGATTTTGGGAAGAAGACAACTCCTTAGTATTCTGAAGAAGTCGTGTGTATTGCACATAAAGAGAAGAATCATGCACACGATTATTCTAGAGGAAGAGGTGGCCAAAGAGGAAGAGGAAGAAGGAATTTTTTAGGCAGGGGGGCAAATAATTCCAAGGAGAAAAGTTTGATCTTCTTCGCATACGTTGCAATATAGATGGACATGATGCATCCACATGTAAGTTGCCTTGGGAATAATTTGAGTAGGAAATAAATGAAGCCAAAGGTAAAACCAATGACAAAGGGAAAGGTAGAGCACTGGAATCCGCTCATTATGTTGTGGCACATTGCAATATTGGAGTAACTTAAGACTTATTTAATGCTTCACTTGCTTCTTGGAAAAATCATTGGTTGCTTGATTCAGGGGCAACTTGCCACATGACTTTTAGAAGAGATTTTTTTGAAAAATTTACTGACAATGTTGATGGAGCAGTATACTTTGTATACAAGTCAAAACTCAAGGCATCAGGGCTTGACCCAATCAGGTTCAAGCTGCCTGGTCTTCCAAACTTTCTTCTGCATGATGTTCTATATCTCCTGGAGTTGGGGAGAAACTTGTTGTATTTGGTCCACATCCACTAGCAAGGACACTCCATTCATATGTTTGATGGCAATGTTGAGGTCAGAAAAGCATCATATCATGACTGTTGAAGAAAAATGGTGTTACTGGCTTGCCGACAATTCCTAGGAAACTTAAGCAATGTGATGCTTGTATTCTAGGAAAGCATAGCAAACCATATTTTCATGATTCACATTCCAGAGCACATATAAAACTTGAACTTATTCATTCAGAGTTATATGGACCAATGCCTGTTCCTTGTGAAATGGAAATAAATATATGATGACATTTATTGATGACTACACCAGAATGTGTTGGGTTTATTTATTGAAGAACAAATCTAATGCTTTTCAAACATTGAAGAAATTTAATGCATGGATTGAAAATGATGCACAATCTCATATTGGCTCTATTCACATTGATAATGGAAAATAATAAACTTCAAATGAATTTGAAAACTATCTTCTCCAGCATGGGATCAAACATCAAACAAATGTGCCTTATAATCCCCAATAGAATGGAGTAGCTGAAAGAATGAACATGGCAATCTTAGGGTCTTTGGTTCCACCTGTTATGCCCTGATACCTAAGGAACAAAGAAAAAATTTTGGTGCAAGGAGTTGTAAGTGTATCTTCTTGGGGCATTCAAATACCTCTAAAGCATACCGTCTCTATGATGAAGTTAATAATACGTTTGTAGTTTCTAGAGATGTGATCTTTCTTGAATCTTCTAAGGTTGACAATGTTGTTGAGCGACAACTTGATCACTTAGATATATTCAGACATGCCAAGTCTTTTCAAGAATTAATAATGAGATTCCACATCTTGAAGGGGGGATTCCTATACTTGGTCAATCTGCGAAATCTTCTTCTGAAGCACTCTCTCTCCCACATGAAGCTCCAACCACTGATGACACTTTGTGTGATGTGATTGACAGAATTGGGAGACTAAATCTTGATTCAGTCACAAATCAGTCAACTGAGCAGCTTGGGCCATCTCTAGAAGGTCCTCCAAAATGGATGACAAAGACACTTGAAAGTGTTCATCCTGATGAGGTTCGAAATACAAGAACAAGAAATTCAACCAGGCAAAATGGAAGTGATATAGATGATTTTGATTCACCTGGTGATATGGATGTTTCTTATGATTGTGAACTAAATTTGTCTTCAGAATTTGAACCAAATTCCTTCAAAGAATCCACTTCTCATGATGAATGGAAAGAAGCGATGCAAAAGGAGTATGATGCCTTGATAAAGAATGACACTTAGAAGCTAGTTAATCCTCCATTGGGAATCAAACCAATAGGCTACAAGTGGGTCTATAAGAACAAGTATAAATTTGATGCCTCACTTGAGAAGCACAAATCTAGGCTTGTGGAAAAATGTTTTGCACAAAAGGAAGGGGTCGACTATGAGGAGACTTCCCCCCCCCACATAAAAAATGGGCTACCATCTAGACACTCTTTGCCTTGGCAGCTCAGAACGGTTGGAAAGTCCATCAAATTGATGTAAAAACTACTTTCTTGAATGGAGATATGAAAGAGAATGTTTTTATGTCCCATCTAGAAGGATTTGTTGTGAAGGGTTAATAACATAAAGTATGCAAGCTTTTAAAATCCTCATATGGTCTCAAGAAAGCACCGTGAGCTTGGTACGAGAAGTTAACTGAGCATCTTCTGAAACTCAACTTCAAACATTATGATCTTGATGATGCAACTTTGTTTTTCAAGATAGTTGGAAAGACAGTTGTATATCTTGTGGTGTATGTAGATGATCTTTTGATGCCGGGGAACAATGAGAGCTATATTGCATCCATAAAGAAGGAATTGAGGAAAGGTTTTGAAATGAAAAACTTAGGGTATGTTCACTACTATCTTGGTATTGAAGTAACTCAATATCCGAAGTTTATATTCCTCTCTCAGAAAAGTACATTGAAGATCTGTTGAACAAGTTTGGCATGGCTGAGTGCAATCCTTTGACTACTCCAATGGAACAAAAATTAAAGCTCACATCCACTGAAGGAAAAGAATTTGAGGATGCAACAAAGTATAGGCAACTTGTAGGAAGTCTCAACTACCTGACTAATACTAGACCATACACTTCATTTGTTGTTGGAATCCTCTCCAGGTTTATGCAAAATCCTTATGAGGGACATTGGTCTACTGTAAAAAGGGTTCTAAAGTACTTGAAGGAAACTCAAGCCTTTGGACTTTAGTATACACAGGTGGGTGACTTAAGCTTGATTGATACTTTGATTTAGACTTCGATGGAGATAAAGAAACCAGGGTATCTACTTCAGGTTATGCTATGAGTCTTGGATCGGGAGCTGTCTTTTGGAGGTCACACAAACAATCAGTTCCAACATATTCCACAACATAGGCAGAATATGTGGCAGTGGATGAAGCAACAAAGGAAATTGTGTGGCTCAGGAAAATTCTGGAAGATTTGCAAGTGAAACAAGTGCATTTAACTCCACTCATGATTGAAAACACTTTTGCAATAAAGTTGGGCAATAAACCAAAGTTCCATGATCGAACGAAGCACATAAATACAAAATACCATCTGATTCGACATCATGTTGAGGCCAAGATGATGCATCTACGCCATGGTTTCACAAATGAGCAGATTGTAGACATCTTGACCAAAGCGCTTGGAAGAGAAAGTTTGAAAGATTTAGAAAGATGCTTGGAGTCACCAACATCCCTTCGTATTAAGGGGGGGAATGTTGACACCGAATCATTGGGATGCATGAATATATGTAAAATAGTGTAAATAGAAAATACGGAGAATATGAATGTGAAGAAACACTGGGAGATGAAGCCCAAGAGTTTATCCCTCCATGTATATATCTAGGATCAACCTTAATGGAAAATCACAATTCATTTGAGGAGTTACCTCCTGTCTTGACAATTTTTGCAACCAACCGAAATGGTATTTTCCATAATTGTATATGCCTTTGTTTCAGTTTGAAAATTGTTTGAAATAGTAGATCAATGGCAAGAGCAGGTTGTAGCCTGCATTCAGAAGAGGGTGGTGCCTCTTGGAAAGTTGGTGTTTGCTAACCTATGGGGGTCGGTGCCTCCTCTGAGTGGGTGCTCACAAAAAAACTGATGTAATTAAGTAGGTGCTTAATTTACATTATAAACAAACAAAAAAGTGGTGGTTTTTTCCCTCTAGGTTTCCACGTGAAAACACCAGTGTCAATATGTGTGTGTTTCTCATGTGATAGGTTGTATGAACATATGAATGCCTAAAGTTGTTGCTCACTTTCTTTATGAATGGATGCTCTCATAAGTAACACAAAATAAAAGACTAAAAGAATATTCAAGAAAATGTTTTAATAATCTCACTATTATTGATTCACCCCCCCTCCTCTCAGTAATTCCTTATTCCAATAAAAAACACCCAATTGTTGCCTTGTCACCATGGAGTTGCGCCCCCCATACTCTTTACCATGGAGTGGGCTCCATATCCAACTTTTTTTTCCCTTGGAAAAAGTCGTAATTTCTATTAGTAAAGAGAAATTACATTCTGTAGATGCCATAGCATATTCATATTGAGGCTGGTTGCCTCACTAGACTGTTTGACAAAACCACCAACAAAAAGAAACTATACTCTCCACGCAGGGAGGTCATGTATATCTCAATGATACTGTTGTTTGTTAGAGTTTTCAAAAACCAACGACAAAAAGGAGCAGTGAAACTAGATTCTCCATGCAGGGAAATCCTGTGGTCTCAAAAAGTAATGACACTAGATCGTTTTAACAGACTTGATTAGAGTTTGGTAGCGGGTATGTACAGAAATTTAAACTGCATACAAAAAACTGAAAAAACCATGAAGAAAGTAATGATAGAGTGTTTTAAGTCTTTTAAGTCTCCAGGTGTTTGTGCTGGTCCATGAAATGCCTGTGATAAAATTGATGGAAAATGCCATCAATTTGCTCCTATATTAACTAGTCCTCTTCCTGCCGGCGTGCTGCCTCCTTTGAAAGGTGATCTGCCCCTGTGTTGCGCTCCCTGTAAATGTGTCGGCATACAAAGTTATCAAAAGATGCTATCAATCTATGAGTCTCATCCAAAATGTGGTTCAATGAGAAAGCAGAGCAATGAGATGATCTATTGAGCCAGTTGCAGACAAGTTTGGAATCCCCAAAGAGTTGGAGTTGGGTGCAGTTTCTCTCTAGAGCAAAATGAAGGAGGTGTTTTGCAGTGGCAAGCTCAGCAAAGTTGTTTGTGCCTCTACCCAGGTGCATTTGGAGTTTGAAGCAGTGAGAGTCCCTAAGGTAGAGGATGGCTCCCCCTCCACAACCCTCATCTTGGGCTGACCCGTCAAAATAGGCCCATGGGTATGATTTGTCTATAAATTTCGGCTGGAGGTTCCTAGGGGGAGTTGAAGGGAATCCTCAGGGATAGAGTCAAAATCAGCTATGATTCGGGATCTGATGGAAGGCAAATGGGGGATTTTGAGCTCGAAAATGGCTCGGTTCCTAGATGTCCAAAAGGCCTAGCACATCAGCAACGGCAAATTCCTGTCCTTTCCGTTGCGTCCACCAAGCCAGCTAAGCCAAGCCTCTCGGAGGTTTCCCCCGCACCATCTCTGTAGGTGGGGGTACTATCCCTGAATGAGATTCAATTGCTCAAAGATGATAGGGCACTCCAAGAAGAGGTGTTCAGTGCTTTCCTCGTTGCATCTGCACAGGTGACACCAGAAAGGTCCATGAAAGGATCTCTTCATTAAGTTTAGATCGGTCAGTACTTTGTTGAAAAGGATGGACCACATGAGTACTTGCGTTCTGGGGGCTGCTTTTAATTTCCAAAGAGCCTTCCACCATGGCTCTTGATGTCCAGGTTTGTGAGCTTCCATGAGCTTTAAGTACCCATCCTTTGGCGAATATCTGCCATTCTTAGCATGTGCCCACACAATTTCGTCTTCTCCTTCAATGATTCTAATGTGAGATTGTGTGAGGGCATCAGTAAAAGCATCCCAGGCCTGTTGCCATTGGGCCGAAAGATGTAGGTCCAGGGCCAATTTCCAGGCTTGCTGAAATAAAGTGGAGTTTGTAGAATCTGCAATGTGACATAGGTGTGTGTATCCTTGTTCCGCCAGGAAAACCAATACTTCAGCTGGGAGCCTGTGGGCGTTCCCACATCCAATCCAGGGGTCGACCCCAATTCGAACAACATTCCATTCTCGAATCCTCCATGTTATACCCTCCCGAATGAGGGGGAGTGAGTTTAGCACCGCCTTCCAGATGGAGGATATGTTGTTGCTATTACGGTGGTCCTACCTGATCCAGTCCATAGTGTTTGAAGGAGAGATGTACTTGGCATGGGAAACTTTTGTCCAGAGACTCCTTGTGGTTATGATCTGCCATCCCAATTTTGCTGCCAGAGCTTTGGCGAAGATGTCCAATTTTTTGATGCCCCATCCTTCCCATTTGTTGGGTTTAGAGATGGTGTCCCACTTAACCCAAGCAAAGAGGCTACCCTACTTTTTTCCCTTCCATAGAAAGCTGCTGCAAATACTTTTGAGCCTTGCTAGAATTCCCCTGGGGATCCAAGCCAAGGTCATCCAGTAAACTAGGGTTGCTTCCAAAACAAATTTGATGAGGACTAACCTACCAGCTCGCGAAAGGTATCTGTTGTACCAGTTGTTTAAGCGCTTTTCTACCTTAGAGATGAGCCAGGTCCAATTCACAATTTTGTAGCCCAGGGCCTTCAATCGGAAACCCAAGTACTTCAGACCTTCCTCCAAAGAATGTAGAGTAAAAGGGAAACAACGGAGGGCAAATTGTATTTCTTGCCGGGAACAAAATGCAGCAGTTAGAGTGGACTTGTGTATGTTGATAGCCATGCCTGTTGCCTTCTGGAAGAGTTCAAAAATGTGCTATAGGGAAGTGGTGTTTCTGATGCTACCGTTCAAGAAGATGAGGACATCGTCACGAACAGTAGGTGAGTTAAATGACAATTTTCCGTGATCTTGATGCACACTATCCTGCCCCTGCTGTGTTTGGCTCCAATAGATCTGCTTAGTCCTTCCATGATGAGGAGGAAGAGTAGGGGGGAGAGCGGGCATCCCTGCCTTAAGCCCCTTTTGGCTGAGAAGAAAGGAGTAGGAGCTCCATTTAAAAGAACACTGTAAGAGACATCTGTGACACAACTCATAATCCATTTGATGAATAGGAAGGGAAAACCCAGGTGAGTGAGGAGCAGTCAGATATAGAGCCAATTCGCTCTGTCGAAGGCCTTTGTTAAATCCACCTTCAGTATCATGCCTTTCAGATTGTTAGTGTGCATAGAGTGGAGGAGTTCCTGAGCGGTTCCGACTGCCTCATGGATTTGGCGGTGTTGAAGGAAAGAAAACTGCTCGAAGGAGATATGAGCCGAGAGGATGGGCTTAAGCCTATTAGCAATGATTTTGGCTATGATTTTGTACAGGCAGTTACACAAAGAGATGGGGCAGAAGTCATTGAAAGAGGAGGGATTGTCAGCTTTGGGGATGAGAGCGATGAAAGTGGATTTTATAGCTGGAGACATTCTTCCCAAGAGGCGACAGTCCTCCACCACCCTTAGCAAGTCGTGGCCCAGGATGTCGAAGAATGCCAGGTTGAATTCAGCGGGCCAGCCATCAGGCCCTGGGCTCTTGTCTCTTTAAAAGCCCTTGATGGTGGCTTCAAGTTCTGTAATATATGTACAAAACTAAATTATATTTACAATCTTGGCTCCCTGACCACTTAGCGGAAACCAACATATATCTAACTGGGCACACCAACCCCAAAATCTATGTACACATACATAGGCATGTAGGCCCACAAAATACCTCTGGCTCACCAACCTACTAGTCATATACATCTGGCTCACTAGTCTAAATATTTGTGTACATACATAGTAATAATCATAACTGGGCAGGGGTATTACACCCCCCCTTATTTTATGCATTGTCCTCTATGCATCATATATACAATTAGATACAAAAGATAAATAAAAATATGAAGGTATTCCTCCCTCATTACGTCTTCCTGCTCCCATGTCGCATCAACCTGTTTGAGCACAATTCACTACACCTTTACCATATCGATGGCTTGATTCAGGAACACATTGACCTTTCTATCCAAATATGCACTAACTAAACCTAAAATTATTCCTTAGGCTCTACCTGGATCATATGCCAATCAATTACATGATTAGTTCTAGGAACATACTTTTAAATCAATGAAACATGAACACATTATGAACATGCATAGATGTAGGTAATGCAAGCCTATATGCAACACGGTCGATCCTTTCTAGGATCTCAAATGGCCCATAATATCTTTCTTCCAACTTGGCAAAATTGCCCAATCTCACTGAGCTCTTCTTTGCTTTCACTCTTAAGAACAAATATTCCTCGATATGGAATTCTCTATTAATCATGTTCTTGTTTACATAACTTTTTTGTCTGTCCTAGGCAACTTTCACATTCTACTTAATTTTCACCATGTTCTCTTCCATATTCCTGAACAATTTTGGACCCACCAGAATCCTGCCCAATGGATTACTCCAACTCATGGGAGTATTACACCTCCTTCCATACAAGGCTTCAAATGGTCTCATTTTCAATGATGCCTGATACTCATTGTTATATGAAAATTATACCAAATGTAGGTAGTCCTCCAATCTGGATGGTTTATCCATCATGTACATCCATAACATATCCTTAATTATATGATTAATGTGCTCTATATGTCCATCAGACCTTAGTTGATATGTTGTGCTAAAATTCAAATTGGCACCCAATCCTTTAAATAGCCCCATCCAAAAATTGGATGTGAACTTTGGATCTAGGTCTAAAATAATTTCTCGTGGCACACCATGAAGCTTGCCAATTTCTCACATATAAATATCATCTATGTTAGCTGCCTTGTATACTGACTTTACCATATGAAAATGGGCATCTTTGGTGACTTTATCCACCACCACCATTATAGAATCATGTCCTTTTATTGTTTTTGGAAAACTAGTAATAAAATCAACTGATACTAAATCCCACTTCCATCGAAAAATGGGAATGGGCTGTAGAAAACTAGCTATGTGCTTGTGCTCAGCCTTAACACTCTGAGATTCCAAACATTTGGCTATATAATTTACCACTTCCTTCTTTAAATCCAATGAAACATACTACTTTTTAATGGTTGTAAGATTTTTCTAATAACCTGGGTGACCGACATATGGTATCGTACACATTTCCTTTAAAATTAATTATTTTACTACATGTACATCTAGCACATAAACTCAACCTTTATGTAAAATAGTTTCATCTCCGTCCATCTCGCAATCCTTTTACTTTGGTTGTATGTTACTTTTTCTTAGGTTATTTTTAATTTCCATATATTTTTGGTCTGAATTTCCAACCTCTAGAATTATGCTGATTAAATTTTCCTTGCAAATGCTTACTGTTGTAGCTTGCATAATGTGCACTCTATGTCTGAGTGCATCAACCACGCTATTTTCTCTTCCGTTAATATATTTAATTTCAAAATCATACTCATCCAACAATTCTTGCCACCTAATTTGTTGGGAATTTAAATTTGATTGTTCAAATAAATGCCATAATCCATAATGATCAGTTTGTAGTTCAAATTTTCGACCCATGAGATAATTTCTCCACATTTTGAGTGCATGAATTATAACTACTAACTCTAAATCATAGGCAGCATAATTCCTCTTGTGCTCTTTTATTTTACAGAATGATAACATATCACATGTCCATTTTTCATGAGCACAACTCCCAATCCTTCTTTACTTGCATCTGTGCATACAAGAAAATTCTCACTTGGATCTACAATTTTTAATATTGGATCTCTAGTTAACAAAGCTTTTAAATGCTAAAAGGCTTCTTCACACTTTGGTGATCATACGAATTTTACACCCTTTCTCTGTAATGATCCTATAATAACCATCTATGCCCATAAAAGACCCCACCTCTATTACATTCTTAGGTGCTAAGCATTCATGGACGACGTTGATTTTCTATGGATCCATAACTATTTCATCTTTTGAGATAATGTGTCCCAAGTATTGTGTTTTCCTTTATTAAAATGAGCATTTACTCAGCTTAGCATACAACTAATGCTTCCTGAGTACTTGCATGGCCAAATTCAAGTGTTGTTGATGATCCTCTTCAAATTTAGAATATATCAAAATATCATCTATAAAAACAATGACAAATTTATCTAGATATTCTTTTAAAACCTCGTTCATCAAGCACATACAAACTCACAGTGCATTAGATAATCCAAAATGCACTACGTGCCCATAACGAGTTCGAAATGCTATTTTGTTGACATCCTCCTCTTTAATCCATAACTAGTGCGAACCAGATCTTAAATCAATTTTAGAGATTATATTAGCTCCACGGAGCTAATCGAACTCATCATCTATCCTTGACAATGGGTATTTATTTTTAATGGTAAACTTTATTTAATTGTCAAAAATCAACACACAACCATAATGTACCATCTTTCTTTTCAACTGTTAGAAAATTATATATTACAGAGAAATGGAATACATAAAACATTGCAAAAATACACACACATAAAACACATAAAATAAGAGAGACACAAATATATGTGGTTCACCCAATTTGGATTACGTCCACGGAAAAACTACCAGTCCTTCCTTTTATATTATTCAGCAAAATGAAGAGATACAACATACAACAAATCCGATGTAATTCCCTCTTCTCTCTCACACAATCTCCTCTCTCTCGCTCAGGATACACATCTACATAGCCGCAATACAATTCCCTCATATATAGTGAGGGGTTGCCTTCTAGGGCAAAACACCCTAAATTAAACACAACTTCTACCGTCAGATTTATGCCTAATGAACGAACTAGATTGACTACAAAATTACAACATTTTACAAGGCAATTTTACATCTAATTTTAGCTTCGGGGGCGCTGCCCCTGATCCCTCACCCGGGGGGGGGGGGGCTCTAAAGAATCGTCGTTGACCCCCCTTGGACCCCCCTGGCAACACGCATAAATGGGCGGCGTTGCCACCACATTATGAACTAGGGTCCAATGCGGTGATACCTTTGAATAAAGAAGATAATTAGGCTCCACACCCAACATCAACAAACAAAATTGGAGCACCCCACGGTGACACACTATGGTGTATATATCCTTTCTTTAATAATTCCTCCATTTGCATATGCAATTATCTAAGTTTCAGAGTACTCATTCTTTAAGGTGCTTTAGATATGAGTACTAATCTCGGTACTAGATCAATAGATAAATTGATATCCCACCTTGGAGGTAATCTGGGTACCTCAGTAAACACATATACAATTTTCTTTAATATTAGGTAATTTTCTAAATTTTGTTGTTAATCCATGTTTCTTCCAAGTGAGTTGCAAGTATATGACATCCTTTTCTAAAATTCTTCTTCAACTACATAGTTGATATCTCTTTGATAGATATCAACCTATGAATTCCATGGAATTTCCTTTGTGGTCCTTCATCCTTCATACAAGTAAAATATTTGTTGTAGCATTCAAGAATTGCATGGTGATTTTCCAACTAATCCATGCCAATCAAACAATCATAAGATCCCAATGAAATTACATTCAAATCGACCCTTGTACTTAATCCATTCATATCTGTTGGAAATTCCTTGATTAGATCTGTAATTTTCCTATTAGCACCTGTGGCTAACTATACTAACCAAGCTTTACAATGTTTAGTTTTCTTTAAATTATTATTTTTTAATCAATTTTGAATCAATGTAACTATCACTAGCTCCTAAGTCAATGAAGATAGAAATAGGCTAATTGTTAAGCTTATCTTCCACTTCTATCATATATGCATGGTGCTCAACTTGTTTATTATCTAGTGTTGCATAAATTTTGGGCACACCCTTGCCCACACATGCTACACTATTTGTTGTCTATATGTAGTGCACAATCCTCATCCTTTCAGCTCTATGAGGACAATCTATAATCCCCTTTACAACCCCAACATTTAATGAATGGTAATTGAAGTTTCTTTTTCTAGAGATCAACCCCTTTTGGATCCTTATGAGTTGGCATGGTTTGTTTGTTTACCTGTGAATAATTTTTTGAAGGTTAGTGTTTAAATCCTTTCTTTCTTTTCCCCATAAAATTATTCTTCTTGCTACCCAAAGTTCTCTACAAAAATGATCTATTTTTATTCCTCTTATACAATTGTTCTGCTTTTCTCATGGTTGCCTCTATGGTTTTTAGGTCATCATATTTAATTTGATCTCCATAAAAGGATGATAGCTCACTGATATATCTTTATAATTTAACATTTTCATCTTTAATAATGCTAACACACCTCAATAGCTTGATAAATTTTCGACCATACTCCTCGATGGTCATATTATCCCACTGAAGCTCAAAGAATTCCTACATTTTTTGCTTGTAGTAGTGTTCTGAAAAAATACTTCCTCCAGAAATACTCCTTAAATTTCTTCCATCTAATTCTCCTTTCATCCAAGTGCTTCACTGCCTTGAGCTACTCGCACCATAAATTAGCTTTGCCCTTCAAGTGATAAATGGAAATTTTGGCTTCTAGATTTGATAAATAATTATAAAGTTGTAGATATTTTCTCATCACCATCAACCAAGTCTCAACTTATCCTTTATTTTTCTCCCTATTGAATGTGGGAGGTTTAATTTTTCTAATATCCCCTTGCAGATTCTCCCCGTCTGATGTTCTATTTAACTTTCTAACTAGTGACACACCTGGGATGTTGCTTGATTCTGAAGTCATATAGGGCCTTTTACTTGACCTCTTTGTTGAATGGTAAAGTTGCTAAGCAACACTCTTAGAATGCCTTGAGATTCCAACACCCTTTTCCTTGACTTTAACATTATATCCATAAACTTCCATGGACTTAGTTTGTTGGTCTTGTTCTTTTGAATTTTGTTCAAAATCTGCAAAATTTGTTCTTAATCTGTTGTTTCTCCTTTACTAGCCTCTCATTATCAACCTTGTATCTGAATACTTCCATGATGAGGCTTCTCATGGTCTCATCTATATTTCTATCCTCTAACTTGTCCACTCCATGGACATTAAACTTTGTCTCAGTATTACCCTTGCTGATACTTACATCCCTGGCCTCTTCTTATTCAATATAAGGTATTTGGGCATCTTCTGCACTCCTATTTGCCATCATACCGATTTGTCTTGTTGACCACCTATAGCTTTTCCTGCAAATTTTCTCTCAAAATTCTCACCAAATTACATATTTTGGGTTTTTTCAAAATCTTCTCCTCGTCAATAACTTTCTATTGACTATCTATTTGTGTCATTTCAATATCTCGGCTGAAATTTATGTCATTTGATTTTATTATTATTATTATTATTTATTTCACCCTGTTAAGCCATTTTACCCCTTTAAAAATCCTGTAGTTTTTCCTTGAATTTTCCCAGAATCTTTAACCTCAAATAAAAATTTTTGGGCGGATGGTTTTATTCTGCCCAAAATTAAATTTATTTTGACTCGTCACTTGCCCAATTTCGACCTCTGGGTTGAAAGTTATGGCCTTGTGAAGTTTAGCTTATTTTTCTCAATTTCTTTTATAGCTACTAAAATTCAATATCTGCTGCTTGTTGTCACTGTGCTTGCACTTCATTCTATTCCAATAATCCTTTCTAGTAAATATCAATACTTGCATGCCACTTCCTCCTCTCAATTCTTTGAACCCACTCAATTCACATTGGACATGAACTGACATGCCAAGCTTTTTCTTCAACACATATCATGCATGAACTTGCATGTTGACCCCACTAAAATCCCTTAATTCTCACTTGGGCTCTTTGGCATGGCAAGGGTTCAATGGTCATACCCATGGGCCAATTCTTGCATTCAATGATGGTGATAATCCACCAACAAATAATTTTAATTATGATAATATTTACAGCACCAATTAATATATATATATATATATATATATATATATATATATATATATATATATATATATATATATAAATTGAAATAATATATATCATATTTTAATACTTATAACCATCAACATATGTTTTAATGGCTTGTAATTACTTTATATTATATTCTCTATGTGTGGCAAGTCAACGACTGCCAAACGGGGTGTGTTGAAATATGTAACTAGGTTCAGTCTTCATAATGACATATGTAATCATGATTTTAGGTATTTGATGTAATGAGAAAAATAAATTTATTGTTATTGATCTTGAGGCATGGGTTTCATTCTCAAGGGAAATTTACTTTTAGGTCAAACTCCCATTGTGAGCTCTTAGGATTGGTCATTGAGTCATTGTCATATCTTGAAGACCCATTTGGCCATGTTACATATTGTAAGAAATTTATTTGAGTCAAATAGAGTCATGAAACCCTCCAATATCAAGTCAAAATATATGCAACAAAGTCAGTCTTCCTAACATGTCATGTCAGCCTAGAAGCTGAGATATGTCGGCCTATTTTGAAGGGAATAGAAGGCTATATATAGAAGTCTAGTCGACCACATTTGAAGGAGAGAATATACAACAAGAAACTCATCTAAGAATACAAAAGATAGAGAAGGAAGTAGAAGAAAGAGCAAAGAAGAAGAAGCATCATTTCATGATTGTTTTTGGGTAAACACTCTCACACGTGTGGGCTGAAGCTAGAGCATCCATTACAGAAGATACTTTAGATTACAATCATGCCTAAGAGCATAATTGTGGTACCAATATAGTCCAAAGTGAAGGTCAAATCTTGAAGAGAAAGAGTCTTTCAAGCGAAGGAGGAGAAGGAACAAAATATTTACCTCACACGTGTGAAGACTAAAGGAAGCTACAGAAGGTTGAGAACCTCGGGGAGAGAAGCAGTGTTCTATTGCAGGTCTGAGGTCACATAGGAAGGAGAAGGTGCAAAAATTTGACTCTGTTGACTTATTTTTGAAAAAGGGAAAAGTTTGAATTCATCTTGGCAGAGTTTGGTCAAGGGTCCAGGTCTTGGAATTCGTCAATTAAAGATTCTATAAGAAGAAGAATATATAGTTTTTCCTCTCAATATTAGAGAGGTTTTGGCCCTTGTTATTTATGATTTTTTAACTATTTGATGATAGAGGACATTAATATAATCAAGCGAAAGAGAGAAGATAATCAAGTTAAGTAAAAGTATATGACAAGTAGTTATCAACTAAAGAGAAATCACCTTTATCTCACTGCCCTAGATTTCTCAACAGGGTGGAGATCCAATGGTGGGGTCAATGGAACCCCCCCCATACACTATAAGCCCCAAGAAATAAAATATTAATTAATAACATTATGGGTTACAACCTCATGCGCCCGAAAAAATCAACAGTTAATGATTAGCCAATCATATGGCCCCGATGTCGTTAAATTCCGAACTTGCACAAAGGTTAACACAGAGTTGTACTTCTATGGGATCTGACTGACCATATCTCCTCAATCCAATGATTGTCCTTGCCATCGAATCCAAACATGATTCCCCTTCAATGGGCCTCCCACGATTCGAAGGGATTCAGGGTTCCATGTCCTTATCGTGGTTTTGCCTCTATTCCTCAGTGCCTCCATTCCTCGGCTTGGTTCCCACCTTATGATCAAGGCTTGTGGCCCAACAACCTCAACATTGTTCCACCTTGTTAAAATATATGAATGACATTATCTATTGGTGCAATTTTTACAACAACCTTGATTACAATAGATCTGAGCAATCTTATATGTATGGATTTGGAAGCTCCTTGGCTGGAAAGTTGTAATCTAGTCTTCCATCTTGAAGACATTTAAATATTTTTAATGCCAATGAAGTTTGCTAAATTTCTTCCATGGAACAATGGGCACACACACTTTATAAGAACACCAGCCCAAAGAGATGACTACAAAGTTATGGTATCTAATAGCGGAACGATGAAATGCAAACAATCCAACCAGAGCTCATTCACCACTTGCTCATTTTGATTCACTTCTTGAAGGTTGTTGTGAGTATGTATACTTAAACGAATCCTACGTCAAATGGTGTTTACAAATGGAAATAATATGACGACATTTGCATCCATCTATTATTATCCTCATGGTTGGTCCTCACATCAGGTTTCCAACCACATTAAATGTTTTAACTCTCAGCCAGAGATGAACATCAAAGGTAACTTGCTCCATGTTGGCATAGCCTTGCATGTTCACATTTGTGGCTAGTCCCATGATATCATATGACCCTATGCTAATTAGATGGGTTTTGTTGGAGGTGGGCGCGACAAACCCATGAATCAAAACCAAAAGGATTAAAATGCACAGAGAACAAGCAATAACACTTGTATTATCTATTGAAACTAGTGGGAGTAAAGGCGTCAATAACATGATCGATTATATAGGTTGATAAAGGTGCTTGAATCACAATATCATGAGACAAGAGTTATGTAATAGGCGCTTTTCCATTTTCTGGTTTCCAGTGAACCACTTTGCAACTTGTGATATGTCCTGCCCGTGGAACCATTCAACTTTGTTCCCACCATGGGTTAACAGAACTATAACCCCTTTTGGAACCATGCTTGATGGAGCAGGAAAGGGTTCAATACTTGGAACCTTACCCACAAAATATATTTTCAATTATATATATTTTTATATAAATAATTAAATCTCCAATGCTCAGCAATGGTGCCCTGTGCATAATCTTGGCCCTTCGAGCCTAAAATTAAGCATTTTTCTTCAGTTATGCCTTGTAAGTACATTGAATTAGGCATTCCAAAGCCTTTCCTAGCACATGTGCCTTTCTCTAGGTGAATTTTTAATCCAATTCCACCATTTTGACTTTCATCAAACAATTGGTGGACACCCCGACATTGCATCTCTTACCTATATTTCAAATCTTGATCGAATTTCTTATCAAAGTTTTGATGATGATCCACACTTGCTAGCTCAAAACATCGACTAAAAATATTTTAATGTGATGGATCTAGAAATACAAAATCAAAACCTCACAATTTCTTTAATCTGTTTTGAATTTGGCCCAATTAGGCCTAGTGTTGGAAACTAGGCTCTGATACCACCTTGTAACGTCCCTAGCCCCTAGTCAACAATGCTACATGACCAATACTATTTAAAACCATGTAACTGTATAGTAGAAACAAGAAGAATTTAAGTCTGCCATAAATACTCCTCTACTTGGTAATCCCCAGTTAACATTAATGCAATACTAAATTTTGTGAATGAATTATTCTTCTCATACAATAGATAATTACATAATTGAATAGTTGGAATAATGCTATATACAACAATTAATACCATAACCATGAAACTAGTGTTTTGACATAAACCATTTATTAAACACATCACATAGTTATAAGGAAAATACACATGAAATTGAACACTTACATGTAAAGGAAAGTTGACTAGTTATGGGCTCTCCATGTTCCACCCAACTATAGACTACATGGTTCATAGATCTCAACCACGGGCCACCCCTAAGTTGGGGATGCAACTCCACAGGCAACAATGGTAAACCAAACAACAAAAACATGACTGAGGCACCAATCCTAACAACCTCAATGTCCATCCACAGGCTCACATTCCCCTGACTTGCACCCAAGTGGTGCAAGTCGAGCCCCTCGATGGTGCCCACCTTTTAGAGTGCCCCATAGCTAGCCAAAATGGTCTCATCCTATAACTCCAGTAGCTGTGTTACTATTTAGGTGTCCAAGTTCCCACCTTCCCAAACCAAATAAGCCCTAGCCAATGCCAGATCTTACACCAAGGCTCACCCACTATCTTCAAACTGAGTTCCCATCAGAACTCCATGGAAACCAAGCCATAAACAAAGCCACCAGGGCTGACATAAATTAGGATGCATCCAATTTAGTGTGATTAATTGAATAACGACACCTTATCTAGTTTCAAAGTCTAACTCTCAGGACTCACTGACTAACTAGGTAACCATCACTAAGTGCTCTCATAGGAAAACTACACTTCCTTTATCTGCATGGCTTACTTTGCCATGTGGCAACCTCTAGAGCCACATGGGATTTGGGTGCACTTTTCAACAAAACCACCAAATTGTTGCCTTGTGACCATGGAGTTGCACCCCCATACTCTCTATCATGGAGTGGGCTCTACAACTAATCTATTTATTAATATCTATAATATATGTACAAAATTACATTATATTTACAATATTGGCTCCTTGACCACTTAGCCAAAACTGACATATATCTATCTAGGCACACTAGCCCCAAAATCTATGTACACATATACATAGGCACGCAAACCCACAAAATAAGTCCAGCTCACTGGCCTGCTAGTCATATATGTTTGGATCACTAGCATAATATTTTCTTACATACATAATCATCATCATAACTGAGAAGGGGTATTACATGCTGTTGTTTAACCATACTTCTTAACAAACTTGTGGTAATATTTTGCTAATCCTGAGAATCCCTTGAGTTTAGCTAATGTCTTAGGGATGGGTCATTTCCTCATAGCTTTGATTTTTTTAAGATCCACTCTGACACCCTCATGGGATACAATATGACCCAAAAATTCCACTTCTTGAACCCCAAAGGCACATTTGGAAGGCTTTGCGTATAGTTGTTACTCATCCAATAGTGCTATGACCCTATCAGCATTTTGCACATGCTTTTCCCAAGATTTGCTGTAGATTAGTATGTCATCAAAAAATACTAACACAAAATTTCTAAGGGAGAGTTTGAAAATATAATTTATCAAGCTTTGAAATGTTCAAGGTGCATTTGTTATTCTAAAAGGCATAACCAAACACTCATAATGACCTTCATGTTTCTAAAGGCTATTTTGGGAATGTATTATTCGACTCTTTTTGATTTGATGATATCTAGAACGAAGATCCAACTTAGTAAATAATTTTTTCATGCAATTCACCTAATAAGTAATCAATGATAGGAATAGGAAACTTATCTTTGATTATCATTTTGTTGAGTTGTCTGTAATATGGAGACATATTCCATGAACCATATTTTTTTATAATCATCACCACATGTGATGAGAAATCACTTTGGCTAGGTTGACTGATACCAATCTTTAACATTTATTGAGCCAGATACTCAATCTCACTCTTTTGTGCATATGGATAGCTGTATGGAGTAATGTTAGGTGGTACACTTCTAGGTTACAAAACATTAGCATGGTCATGATCTTGAGTAGGTGGAAGAACCTTAGCAATCTCTTTGAATACCTTGGAATGATTGTTGATAACTTTTTGGAGATCCACTGGAGCAGAGGATATATGCTTGAACATCTAATGAAAAAAAATGTGCAAGTACACCATGGTGTCCCTTTTTTAGCAATTTAGTCATGCTATTAGAGCTTATCACTTTACAAGGTTTCCCTTAGATACCTCTAAGCTCAATTTCCTTTTGTTATGAGGAAAATATCATGACAAGATCTTGAAACTAAGGGTCATTGTTCCCAATGATTGTAACCGTTAGACCCCTTAATACAACATTAACCCCACCCATCTGGATTGCAATCATGGGACTATAAAATAAACAATCCCCCATATTTAGCTTAACACTATGGCAGTTCCCTGAAAAATTTATGGCACCTCCATCTGTAATCACTACTTGAAATTCTAGTGTTGGATATACAATTTTATGTAACCAAATCACAAAATAGAAGAAAAGATAGATCAATGACTTGAAAATAATCCTCTTTGAGGGGGAAGCCTCCTTTACATCAAATACATGAACAATTATTGGTTGATTCAAATGAAAAGACCTCCTTGGTATATATAGGAGTCCAAGGGGTCAAAATATAATTAGGGCCAACATAACAATAATAATGTAAGGGAACAAAAATAACAATAATCGACTTCTATGAGGCACAACAATAAAAATAGTGGGAGAGTATGGGCTCAATAATAACAATACGGGGGCTACACTAGTACTATAGGGACCTAATGTGCCTCTGTCCTTTAAAAGAGTGTTGTCCTCAATGCTTGAGTAGTTTTGGATGCTTTTGAATAAAATAGTCATCCTCCCATGTGGAGTCTTCAGCAGGTAAGTTCTTCCACTTAATGAGATACTCTAAAATTGATCTGTTTTGTAGCTGCCAAATTCTTGTTTAAGTGATTGATTCAGGCTCCAATATGATTTTTCCTTCTTCGTCCATTTTTGGGAATATAGTTTGAAATGGAAACCTGTCACATATACCCCTTAATTCAATTTCCTTTCCTTTGAAGAAAAAGTTCAAGAAAAGTTCTTGAAAATTAAAAGTTATCGTCCCCAAAGATTGTAACCATTGGACTCCCAATACAACATCCACACCACCCATTGGAATGGCGGGCGTTGAAATATTCAATACATATTTTCCCAAGGTTAGATTGATATTATGCCACTTCTTAAAGAAATTTATTATCTCTCCATTTGCAACCATCCCTTGACACTCTAGTTCTAGATATAGAAAGCAAATCAAATCCATGGCTACCTTATAATGAATAAAATTATGATTACTACCTAAACCAATAAACACTATTACCTTTTTATTCTTGATATATCCTTCTATCTCGAGAATTTGAGGAGTGGTAAATCCTATTGTTGTCACTTACTGCAAAATTGTTCGAATGGTGCCAAATGATGTCAAAAGAGTGCAAAAGAGTAGAGAAGTTTGCAACAATATTCCAAGCTGCATAAGGACTCAAAGCCTACCTCAGACCCTATCCATTGGAAAGTTCTTTGAATAATCTTTCCAACGATATGTGGAAGTCCAAAAATGGACTCTTGGATCAAAAGATATGGTCTACTGAAGTTTCAAGGATTTGAAGCCTTAGGAAGGAAGGAATATCGGAGGTACTGACTATCAGAGATCACAATATGGGAGGTCTTCTATATCGAAGATCACAATATCAAAGGTCCAAGACATTGCGCATCGCAATATCAGAGGTCTGATACATTGGAGCATCAACACATCGGCACATCGAAGCATCGACACATTGGAACATTGACATATCGCAAAATCAAAACTTTTTAAAGTGAGAACCTTTTAAAAGTTGCGATATCATAAAGTGCTTATAGTATTAGAAAGTGTCGGGGAATGATGATAAAGGATTAATAAAGGATTTCATTACAAAACCAAAGGTTGATGGGCCCTTTACTTTCTCCTCTAATAGGACACATGGCAGCATATGATTGGCTCTGATAAAGACTGTTGGCTTAGCGGGCCTTGATCCAGGTTCAATGTTAATTTAGCCAAACAAATCCCTACACTACTGGCCCTTTCAGCATCAATCTGTGGAGCGCAGACTAAAGTCTCACCCGAAGCAGTATGGGGGGATGCTGGAACCAAGTTTCCGCACCCAGAGATGGTTATGATGTTGTTTTATGCCCTAACTCTTCTTTCACGTAGATCGATAAGCCTTTTAGGGGTTATTGATATACTTCTCTTTAATCAGCCTCTAGACCTTCGCAAAGGTCTACGAATGTCGTTCGCGAACCCTAACCAGGCGAATCAACCACTTATGTGCTTTTGTAATTACCCTTACTTCTGTATATACCTAGATCGACTTAAGTATCTGATAATTTTAACATGCATTAATATGTTCTTCGCATAAACATATTTTATTATTTGTGTACAGATAGCAATGTAAAACATATAGATTCGTGCATCAATACAACATTAAACGATGAAATCATCATTTAACATAGCATAACCACATTTATTCATAACATAAGTAAATAGATCGAACACAGATATTTCCAGAGTAATCTTCTTTATTAGTACTTCAGATCTTCTTACAGACTCTAACTACCTGCGCACTCAGCTGCAAACTTCTACCTTAGGCCTCTGCGCACATAGCTGTAGACTTCTACCCTAGGCCTCTGCGCACACAGCTGCAGAGCCTTCTTCTATTCTAAGACTCTTCGCTCTTTTCGCTAATAACCCATTACATTCATCATTCAACTTTCACTACTGCCTTAGACTCTTCTAAGTATCTCCTTTTTATAAAATCCCATGGTCCGCAGACCATGGGTGGATCTTCTAAAGCCGACACAACTTACATAAAAGAAGGGCGAAAAATCTTTATGACACTTTACATCTACACGCTCCACGACCACAAATTGCGGAGACTTTAGAATTTACATACAAAAACTTGGGCTTTCTACCCAAAAACTTGGGCTTTTAACCCCAAAATTGAAACTAGGGGACCTTGTCCCAACAAAGACACATGGCAACATATGAATGGTTTTGATAACGCTATAGTGGCATCTGACGTCAGCATGATGTGGCGGTACGATAGGACACGTGGTAGGCAATTTTGGAATTTTGAGGAACCTAAGGGGACAAATATGGATGACACATGTCACCACTCATGACGTGCCACGTGGAGTGAAGACATCATATCAGAGGTCATCATTTCGGAGGTTGAGGACATCGAAACTTTAGAACAATTGATGTCTGAAAAAATTCCAATAAGAGGAGCTTTGATATTAGGCTGGCACATGGTTGAGAAGAGTTTAAAAAACCAAGGGGCGCAAAGCACTTAACAAAGGAAAAATGGCCCCCGATAGGAACAAAATGCCCTAGCCCCTCAATACTAAGCCTCTGGTCACATGCAATGGTTCTATGGCATATAAGAAATGAGGAGCTAAGCACAGAAGCACCAAGTACATCAGAACTCTATGTTTCCTTAATGTATTTAAAAATAAAGTTCCAATGAGTTGCAGCTCTAAAGTGGCACTATGGTAATGTTACATGACATAGTGGGCTCCGATAGTGTAACACAAAAGTGTTAAAATATGGATGAGTTGGCAGTTATGATTCTGGAACACTACTAAGGCCACCACGGTTGATCGCTCCCAACTTTAGAAAGTGGGGAATTCAAGCAGTTAAGGGGAAAGTGACATGCAAACTGGTCGAGTAACTAAAGAGGAACATTGTGGTAAAAGATGTGGCCTAATCAGAGGAAATCACAAGAATGGCATGGGGATACTTTCCTTAACCATCATTCAATTATTCTTATTTCTATTATTCTGTAATTTTTGCATTTTCAAGAAAGGAATCAAATCCTTTGTAATGATTTGGGAAGTAGAGCCTTCTCTCTAAGATATCTAGTTGATAAGACAACTGGGGCTCGACTGAGATATTTTGTAACTGTTTTTCAAGCTCTCCCTCTCCTTATAAAAAGAGGGAAGAAACACTTAACAAAGGTTCCCAACTTGTGCATTCTAGAGGCTTGAATTCTGCTTTTGCAAGTTATGAGCTCTGTTCGGAGAGAAAGTGGTTCCACTTTGGTTCAATTTGCTTGTTCATGAGGTGCTCGGGCATATACAATTGTTAAATGTGATGGATTGGTGATTTTGACTCCACCTTCAAAGATTAATGAAGCAATTTTGTTGATTCCTATCGGTGCAATGTGCAATATGTTTTCCCCTTTGTATATCATTTCATGTATGTCTTTCCTCCTCTGAAATTGTGTAATGAAGCTTCCGTTTTCACTCTCTCATAGTTGTATGTAGCTGCTAAGTAGTGAGAAGTACCCGTGTAAACACATATTTACCTGTGTTATTTGGTAGCCTACAGTACCCGTGTAAGCACAAATTTGCTTGTGTTATTTGATAACCCGCAGTACTTATGTAAACATGGTTTTACTTGTGTTATTTGATAGCCTACAATACTTGTATGTAAACAAAAATTTACTTATGCTACTTGGTGACAAATGTATTCATGAGGAATAAAGCTTGATAACTTAATTCATGTTCCACTTTTTCTGCATTTTCACCTCCTCACTCTTCCATATTTGTACTAGAGATTTTTGCTTAGGATTATGTGTTATGTCGAACCCTCTACATCGATTTCCCTCCTTTCCTTCCTCTTGTTCATCTATACTAGAACAACAATGTTAAGCTTCATATTGCTGTGTGTCGGCCACCAGAACCAAGACATTTCTCTTTGAGATTAGCCATATCTACAAGTGTGTACTTCGATCTATGTGTTTGCTTGAGTTTACCTTGGAAAAGGGCTATAGAACCAAGATTTGAATGATCTCTTTTCAAATTATGTGACATATGGAATGCAACAGAAAGCCCTTCGATAATCTTCAAAAGCACTCCTCTTGGATTCCCTAGGCACTAACCCCTCTCTTTCAACCCAGGGGTTGTCTCTAGGAGGATTCTATATCTCCTAAAGCGATTGTGTGACAGGATATAGAAAAAGCTACAAGACCTTTCTGGCACCGTTGCTGGGGAAAGAATTAGAATAATTTTCCCTAGGTATGACAATTTTTACATTCCTTCTGTTGGGTGAGCAATGGAAGTGTGGGTTGAAGATCTCTCACCTTGGCAACTCCACTGTTTGAATCTTATTGTAAATACCTTGGCGACTCCACTATCTATATCTTATTGTAAACATCCTGACGACTCCACTGTTTGAATCTTATTGTAAACACCCTGGCGAATCCACTATCTATATATTTACTTGGTCATTTAGGATTTTGAGGTGCCTCATACTTGCTTTGATGCTAAACAACCAAAATTTTCCCCTACCTTTGAACTTAAGATCACTCACATAAAGGGGTTTTCAAAATGACCCTTCCTTCATTCTTGGCCAACAAGTTTCCCCACTAGATTTTTCTTCTATTTTTGGTTATCCCCATCATGTTCCTCCATATCATGAATGGTCTGTCGATTTGCCTAGTTTCAGTGGAAGCACAAATAGAAGACTGAACCAACACCTTAAGGACTTTCATGAATGCATGGAACAACAGAGTATTGTTCTTGAATATGTGAAAATGAAATTGTTCATGTATTCTTTAGATGAAGATGCTAGAGCTTGGTACAAAACAATACCTCATGGCAACATATCTTCATTAAAGAGCTTTCACATAGCATTTAATCATTTTTGCAAAATATTATATTCACTGGGTGGTCTGTTTGAAGATTGTTGTGAACATTTTAATATTGATTTTTTTTTTTGAGATTAATGATTCTACTGACGATATTTGTGGGGCTACACTCTAAGAAGATATATACTCGCATCAAGAAGCATCATCCAACAATCAAGAAAGGGAAGAAGGAGACATCATCAAGCTGCAAACAAACCCTCAGATTATTATTTTATCGGATTTTATGATTCTCCTTGTTATGATTTGTATGAATCTGATGGGAAGTTGAGAAATGCACGACTAAAATAGTCCCAGTCATGGGAAGATTCACAAAAATAGGAGGCCCACCAGGAGGTTAACAAAGAGGCTCCAGTTTATGATTCACATCCTTCAAATGGAGAACAAGTTCAAGAAGCTAGTATTAAAGTCGATAAAGATTCTCCAATCTATGATTCAGATGATTCAGATGAGGATGAGATTGTTGCAAAATTTCAAAGGGATTTTCTTACTAGCAAGTGGGAAGAATATTACCAGTAACAAATTCTTTAAGAGGAGCCCAAAGTTGTAGAGCCAAGTAATGTCCGTGGCTACATTTTGAAGAAATTTCCTCTCTAGAATCTGTTCAAGAATGAGAGACAACTATAAATTTTTCTCATCAGTTCCATGATCCAGTAGCTGACTACATGGAATCATTCTTTGGCCCACAATAATATGACCAATTCCAAGCCCAATTAGAAGGTTCATCGAGGAGATTTAAAGAGCTAATCATAAAATAACAATTTGGGGGCACATATCAAAATATTTGTCCAAAGATTTTATTTGGTACATGCTTGTTTTAATTGTTGAATTTCTAGAGAATGATGACATAAGGTCCAGTGTTTAGATGTTGGGATGGTATCATTGGAAGGATGACCTCACTTGGGTGAATTGAGTCCTATGCACAAGTAGGAGCTGTATATAAATAAGCCCACTAGATGAGCATTTAATTTCTAGTTGTTAGAATTTGTATTTCTACATTTCAGTGTTTATGAGGAGGGGACTCCCAACAGATAAAGTTCCAGGGAGGTTTTTTGGTTTTACATATTCAATATATTTTTGAATCCATCCCAATGGTGAATGCTACTAGTCTACATGTTCTTAGCACCTTTCCAGTAAGGCCCTACCCCCAATTGGATCCAATGTTGTCACTTGCTGCAAAATTTTTCGAATGGTGCCAAATGATGTCAAAAGAGTGCAAAAGAGTAGAGAAATTTGCAGTCATATTCCAAGTTGAACAATGACTCAAGTACTAAATTGAGCCCTCTCCATTGGAAATTTCTTTGAACAAGCTTTCCAATGATATCTGGAAGTCCAAAAATGGACTTCTAGATCAAAAGATATGGTCTGTTGAAGTTTCGAGGATTTGAAGCCTTAGGAAGGAAGGAATATCGGAGATCGCAATGTCGGAGGTCCCGAATATCGAAGATCGTAATATAGAAGGTACACCACATCACACATCTCAATATCAAAGGTTCGATATGTCAAAGGATCGACACATCTGAGCATCGACGTATCGCAGAATAAAAACTTCTTAAAGTGAGAACCTTTAAAAAGTTGCAATATCATAAAGTGCCGATAGTATTAGAAAGCGTCAGGGAATGTCGATAAACGATTAATGAAGGATTTCATTACAAAATTAGAGGTTGATGAGCCCTTTTCTCTCTCCTCTAGCGGGACACATGGTAGCATATGATTGGCTCCAATAAAGACACATGGCAACATATGATTGGTTCTGATAAAGCTACAGTGGCATATGACGTCAACATGACGTGGTGGTACGGTAGGACACATGGCAGGAAGTTTTGGCATTTTGAGGGACCCAAGGGGACAAATATGGATGACACGTGTCACCACTCATGAGGTGCCACATGGAGTGATGATGTCATATCAGAGGTCAGCATATTGGAGGTTAAGGACGTCGGAGCTTTAGAACAGTTGGTGTTTGAAAAAATTTCGATGAGAGGGGCTCCGATATTGGGCTGGCACATGGTCGAGAAGAGTTTAAAGAACCAAGGGGCACAAAGCACTTAACAAAGGAAAAATTACTCTCGACAGGAACAAAATCCCCTAGCCCCTCAGTACTAAGACTCTGGTCAAAAGATGGATGAGTTGGCAACTATGATTCTGGAACACCACTAAGGCCACCACGGTTAGTTACTCCCAGCTCTAGAAAGTGGGGAATTCAAGCGGTTAAGGGGAAAGAAACATGCGAACCACCCGAGTAACTAAATAAGAACATTGTGGTAAAAGATGTGGCCTGATCGGAGGCAATCACAAGAATGGCATGGAGATACTTTCCTTAACCATCATTCAATTTTTCTTATTTCTATTATTCTGTAATTTTTGCAGTTTCAAGAAAGGAATCAAATCCTTTATAATGATTTGGGTAGCAGAACCTTCACACGCTGAGACAACTAGTCGATCAGACTATTGGAGCTCGAATGAGATATTTCATAATTGTTTTTCAAGCTCTCCCTCTCCTCATAAAAAGAGGGAAGAAAAAATTAACAAAGGTTCCCAAATTCTGCATTCTAGAGGCATTTTGCTTTTGCAAGTTCTGAGCTCTGTTTACAGAGAAAGTGGTTCCACTTTGGTTCAATTTTCTTGTTCATGAGGTGCTTAGGCATAACAATTGTTAAATGTGATGGACTCGTGATTTGGACTCCATCTTCAAATATTAATGAAGCAACTTAGTTGATTCCTATTAGAGCAATGTGTAGTATGCTTTCCCCTTTGTATATCATTTCATGTATGTATTTCCTCCTCTGAAATTGTGTAATGAAGTTGTCGGTTTCACTTTCTCATGGTTGTATGTATGCTGCTAATTAGTGAGAAGTACTTGTGTAAACACAAATTTACTTATGTTATTTGATAGCCTGCAGTACCTGTGTAAGAACAAATTTACTTGTGTTATTTGATAGCTTGTAGTACTTGTGTAAACATGGATTTAATTGTGTTATTTGATAGCCTATAGTACATGTATGTAAACACATATTTACTTATTCTACTTAATTCATGCTCCACTTTTTCTGCATTTTCACCTCCTCACTCTTCCATATTTCTGCTGGAGATTGTTGCTTAGGATTTTGTGTTATGTCCAACCCTATGCATCAATTTCCCTCCTTTCTGTTGGACACCTAATCCTCTAAGGGTTAGTGTGGAAGCCGAATAGACTAAGGAAGTCCAAGAAACCTTGGGACGTGGAACCCAATGGTCACACCATGTACTATAAATGTATATCATTTGTTAATAATAAATGTACTCTCATGTTTTATCTTTCATACTCTTTCTGCCATGTGTGTGTTTAAAATGGTATCAGAGCAGGTGTATTCCTGCCCTCCATAATTACTTTGAGCCATTTGTTTTATGGCCTTTCTGTGCAGGTCATTTCTGCCATTACTTCTGCATTTCATGAATATTTTCTCAGCTATATTCTAGCTGCAACCTCTTTCATTTCTCCAGTGCCATTTTTGGCTTCCCTCTGCTTTGTAACTCCCTATTATGCTTGGAGGTGTTGTGGAATGAGTTGGGGTCGAAACTCTTGGCGCTGGTGGTGGTTTGACTCTATCCCTCTACCAATTTTCCTGGATACGAGTCTCTTGGTGCTGCTGGTGAAACCTAGCATTCTTGGGAAGCAAGAGATGACACGGTCTTTCAAAACTGGTGTGGTCTTTCAAAACTATCGTGCGGTCTTTCAAAACTGGTGCCTCCACGCAGGCCTTCATCCACCTGAATTTTGACTCGGCCCTCCACACTGTATTTCTCACTACTCCACCCTCGGCCCTCCTCACTGCGCTTCTCACTGAACACAAGGTTTTTTTTGGCTCTGTCCCTGATTCGGTCTCCTCCGAAATGGAAGCCACTCAGAGCTGCGTGGGATCAATTGATAACACTGCGTGGGATCGATTGATAACACTACGTGGGTTCAATTGATATGCCGATCCACATTATAATCCAAAGAGTAGACTAGCATTCTATCATTAAAATTGATACGCTATTGGCCTCTCCTCCCACACTGTGTTGCTGCTCCAATTGATAAGTTGTGGGTAAGTTAAAATCTCTCCATAAACATCGCCTCTGCATATACGTGGGATATAAGCTGTGTGGCCACCACCGCTCAAACCGTCATGGTGATTATTTCCCAGCTATATAGTAGCTCTGAGAAACGCCAGCTGTGACATATCAATTCACCTGAGTGCTTACAATAAATATCAATCCTTGCCTACACTTAGTCCTTTCATTTCTCAGGTTTTCTATTACCTCATAACGCTCCACTAATTTAGCTTCTCTCAAGAAATCTGTTTGTTTCCTCTCTATGCGACTGAGATAGGGATAGCTAAAATTGATTTTGCTTCCAGACAATGTACATGCTTAGTACTCATTCTCTATGCGTTGATTCATATCCTTTGTGCAAAGTTTTTATCTATTTGTTGAATTTCATTGAGTACACTATATCCATTAAATGCTTTTGGGCTTTAAAGAATGTAGCGTCAGCCGTGGTGACAATGGTCCCTAAATAAATTACAAAATCACAACTTTTTCAAGTTGGTGTTTTTGTAATGGTAAATTTTGTTGCACATGAAAATTTTTCGGATCAAATATCGGGAAGTTTTCTTGCAATTTTTTTTTACAGTGAAACATATGAAGTGAATCACGAATGGAATTTTGCTCAGATCATGTTTTACAAACGTTGATCGAAATCCAAAGAATCAACCTATTAGGATGTGTAGTTACAGTCCATAGGTTTTTTTTTGAGGACTCATTGCTTCGGGAAGTAAAGTCCTGGACAATTGTGGATATTTATTTTGTGCATATGTGGAATGCCTCCTTGCTGTTTGCCAATTTATGTTAGTAGAAGAGTCACAGTTGTAGGAGAGGCTTTGAGTTTGAACAAATGGATGGCATTCAAAGAGTGAAGTCAGCCAAACAGAAAAAAAAAAGATATTGTTTGCAGCAGGTGTTGAGATATAAAAGTTTTCAATAAGAACCAATCTGCATTGTCTAGTTTGTTGGCTTCTTGCAAATTTTGAGAAAGAAAGAATTATACTGTTGAATGAATACTTACGCTGCTTCCTGGTATGCTTCAAGACTCTCTTGGACTCCTGTAAAATAAATTCAAGTTGATTCGGTTGCAACATCTTTGAATTCTACTTGTTGCTTCTTGTTGCACACTGGTCAATTGGTGCACATTTATAGAGGATATTGTTGTGTCTTTGTACTGTGAGTGGGTGTTACTTTTCCACATTAGGTCATAGTTGTGATCAGTTTTTAAACTATAATTTTGAAATTGGAGAAAATGACTCAAATTGGTGAAGTATTAGAGTTTTTGAAAACTCTTATACAATCTACTATTGATGACACATTCCAAATCAGTAAAGGTTCTCCCTCAGAAATTCAGACATGTCCACAATATGCACAAGAACATATTGAATTTTTGTAGCTTGAATCTCAACTACAACAGGAAGAATTACAGCAGTGGTGTCATCATTCTGAACCTGTTTTGTTCAAAAGATTGAAATAGACTCCCATAAACAACAAGTCAATATTGTTGAAGTTCATTCAGATTTAGTACCCAATAAAGCAACAAAGTTACATGCAGATGCAGAAGTTCAGTTTGCACTTTCCAAGCTCATCATCAAACCTTGGGAAGAGATTGTCCACAAAAAACATAGAACAGGTCTTGGATATTATAAAGGAGATGTCCTTTCATATTCCACACTACTCAAAGCCCATTCAGTTTCAGAGTGCTGGATTCCTTCATGACAACTCACCTTCAGCTATTCCAGATTTTGCCCCTCTTCCACAACAATAGATTGTGAAATGCCAACACTGTGACCGAGTTGGCCATCTGAAAGATCACTGTTTTGATCTTCATCCATGTAAGCACTATCATAAAACCAATCATTCTTCAAACAGATGCTTCAGAACGAAACCTCCTGCAAGAACAAAGATTCATCTTGGATGGATCGCTTCTTGGCAATGGGCATCAACAACCAAGAAGATATTTCAGTCACATGTCAGAACTTGTTCAAGAGTATTGAACAGTCTTGCAGTTGAGTTTTCTCCATCATATCACCTTGTATCTGACGGGGGGAAATGATGGTCATCTACAAGCTTAAAACCCACATCAAGTGAGCCTGAGCCACAACCTGTCACACCAGTTTCAGAGTTGTATCCAGAGACAAAGATGCCCCTGAGCATGCCTTAAGTTGGTAATTTGGGACACTTCCTCTAGCAGAAGACTTCATCTTCTTGCCAGTTTCAGAAGAGTACCAAGAATAGAATTGGGGACACTTCCTCTAACAAAAGACTTCAACTTCTTGCTAGTTTTGGAAGAGTTCCAAGAATTGCATTAAGCATTCCAGAGTTGTTGGTCATCCTTAAACCATCACAGGTTGAGACTTCTCTTTTCAGGTTGAAGTTCTCCCTTTTATGCGGGGCGAGACCTCTCTTTCATGGTTGAAGGTTTCCCTCTTCAAAGCATCAGGAACACTTCCTCTAGTAGAAGACTTGAGCTTCATGCCAGACTTGGAAGAGTTCTGGGAACTGCATTAAGCATTCCAGTGTTGGTGGTCACCCTTAAACCACCGCCCTTTATACCAACATTTCAGAGAGCACATTTAGCCTAGTGTTGCCATGCATTTTTTGCACATTTTGTATTACAGCTCTCTTCTTGGACTCATACATAACCCTTCGAATTAAGGGGGAATGTTGGACACCTAATCCTCTAAGGGTTAGTGTGGAAGCCGAATAGACTAAGGAAGTCCAAGAAACCTTGGGATGTGGAACCCAATGGTCACACCATGTACTATAAATGTATATCATTTGTTAATAATAAATGTACTCTCATGTTTTATCTTTCATACTCTTTCTTCCATGTGTGCGTTTAACACTTTCCTTCCTCCTGGTCATCTATATTACACCCACAATGTTAAGATGCATAATTTTGTGTGTTGGCTACTAGAACCAAGACATTTCTCTTTGAGATTAGCCATATCTACCAGTGTGTATTTGGATCTATGTGTTTTCTTGAGTTTACCTTAGCGAAGGGCTATTGAAACAGGCTCTAAATTATCTCTTTTCAAATTATGTGACATATGGAGTATAACAGAAAGCCTTAGGATGATCTTTAAAAGCACTCCTCTCGGATGCCCTAGGCATTGACCCCTTTCTTTCAACTTGGGGGTTGTCTCTAGGAGGCTTTTATATCTTCTGAAGCAATTGTGTGATAGGAGATAGAAAAAGCTACAACACCTGCCAACACATTACAAGATATGTTCATATTCATTTCTTCCTTTTTAGCCCCCGGGGTTGGTTCCTGGTGCATATATTCTTATTTTGACGTTTCTTGTTCCTTTTCTTCCTCCTCTTCATAATCTATGCAAAATAATCTCTTCTTAGTACACTTATGACCTTTAGTGTATTTTCTATCACAACTGTAACAAGTCGCTTTTGCTATTTTTTCCTCCATTTGTTGTGGTGCAACATTGTAGGTTGTGGGAAAATAGGAGTGACAACACTTCCATATTTATAGTTGTGTCTGGTAGACCTCATTATTGCCATAATTTTGCTTTCAACTTTTCTTGCCACCATGAATGCATTTTCCAATGAATTAGCTTCCTAAAGGCGAACCTCATGTTGGATGCTATCCTTTAAAGTCCCTAAGAACACATCAATCATATGTTAATTTGGAATATCAAGTACATTGATATTCAATGTTTGTATGTCCTCAATGTGCTCCGCCATTGAACCCTTTTGTTTGAGATTTATCAATTGAATAAAGAAGGTATTGCTCTTTGTATACTCATAATGTGCTATCAATTCTTCCATAAAAAATTGTCCAAGTGACAATTGATTTACGAGAAAAAATCCATCGATACCACGTAAGTTGATTGAGTTCTAAATATAAAGATTAAATGCATACCTTTTGTGTGTGTGGAACATCATGTAGATCAACGAATTGCTCCATTTGTAGTATCCATGTTACTGGATCCTTGCCATCAAATTTCCTCTTATCGATCTTTGGAATATGGTTGATCCAGGTGGATATTAGTTGCCACCTACCTATTCCAATTAGACCCCCAACATTATTTCTTTCAATTTCCTTAATTGTAGCACAATTTACTATTTGTGGCAGGTTTTCGGGTCCTGAACTTCCGGAGCTATTTTGAGGCCCTAAATGACGTTTTGTTTTTTTTTTGTTTTTTGTTTTTTGTTTTTTTTGTTTTTTGTTTTTTTTGTTTTTGGTTTTTGTTTTTTTTTTTTGTTTTTTGTTTTTGTTTGTTTGTTTGTTTGTTTTTTTGTTTGTTTGTTTGTTTGTTTTTGTTTGTTTGTTTGTTTGTTTTTTTGTTTGTTTGTTTGTTTGTTTTGTTTGTTTTGTTTGTTTGTTTGTTTGTTTTGTTTTGTTTTGTTTTTTTGTTTTGTTTTGTTTTTTTTTTTTTGTTTTTGTTTTTGTTTTGTTTGTTGTAGGTCTCCAACTATGTCAATAGTCAAAAGTTGTAGTCCTCAGATAGATCTTGCTAACGAGGTATCGTATGCATCAAACGAAGATTGTATGCCAAAGTTACGACCCCGAGAAGTTGATGTACCAATTTACCCCAACAGGGCCCACCAAATTTTGGTGCTTCATCTCCTAGGGTTAGGTTTTTGGATGATTAGGTTTTTCCATTATTTCTCAATAATAAATAGGCCTTTGAGCCTCATTGTAACACAGTTCAGAAGGCATGTAGTTTCCACATCTCTTCTCAGAGATAAGGTACCATCGCATGAGCTAGTTTATTTCCATTCTGCATGTAAACCATTTTCAGTGCTTTGTTATTAATGAATTGAAGTTATGTTTTCACTGTATCTCTATGTTTCTGTTTATATATGTATTTCATATCGTCCCTTCATAAATCTCGACCACTGGTATCTGAGCAGCCTTGATCCAAAGTTAAACAAGAACGAAACAAATTACATATATAACCATAAATAGAGATATGCAATAGGAATAACACTTCATTTCATTAATATCAGAATACTGAAATATTCTTACAAAAAGAATGGAAATAAACTAGCTTGGGCGATGGTAGCTTATCTCTAAGAAGAGATGTGGCGGCTACATGCCTATGAATTACATTGCAATGAGGCTAAAGGGACTATCTATTATTGAACAATAAGAGAAAACCCTAAACAACCAAAACCATAACCCTAGGAGATGTAATGCCAAGAGTTTGTGGGCCTCGTTGGGGTTAGTTGGGCAGCCAACTTCCTGGGGTCGTAAATTGGTCATATTATCTTCGTTTGGCGCATATGATCCCTTGTTGGAAAGGTCTCCTTGAGTACTACAATATTTATGGTACCTATGGCTATGGGCTTACAACAGACCTCAAAAATACATCATTTAGGGGGTCAAAATTGCTCCATAAGTTCAGGACCCGAAACACTGTTAAAAATAATAAATGTTGAAATAATCAAGGAAACAGATGAAACCGACTGAAGGTCTAGGTAGAATAGGTGGGTGGCCACCAATATCCACATGGATCAATCCTCCCCCCTTAGGAAGCAATGGCCCCCATTGCATGCAAAGCCTCCATGAGGTGAGGAAATTTCTGTTGAACCTGGTCCCTAGTGAAGGAGTTGGCTTACTTTGACAACTCGATATATCTGGATCCTTTGTTGGCAAGTTTTCTTGATCTACGTGTCCATGAGATGATCAGTTGTGGCCTGTTCCATGCAGTTTAGGTTGAGATATGTTGGTTTGAGTTTTTTTGCAATGTCGGATGTGTCCAACAATGGTGGAAAATATGGTCGAATGTGGTCTACATTGAACACTAGGTGCAGAAAAAGGAACAATGGGATGTTGACCTCGAAGGCACTGTCACCGACCACCTTGGTGATGATGTATGGCCCGTATCGGAGCGAGAAAATCTTGCGATGGGGTCCAGCGAGGCTCTCCTTCTGAAAATGTAGCCAAACTTTATCACCCACATAGAACTTGTGCAGTACTCGATGCTGATCATGGCACTGCTTGTACTTAGCATTGGATCTATCCAATATATCATGGACCTTCTAACAGATTTTTTGAATGTTTTGAATGAAGCTGTTAGCCTTGTCGGTTTCGGATTAGATGTGAGCTGAATATTCCTGAGTGGCTGCAAATGGTATGGCCAAATCAATGGGATATAATGGCTGAAATCCCAGCCCTACCTGAAAGGGGTTTTGGCTCGTTGAGCTGTGGAGAGCTCTGTTGTAGTTGTGCTAGACATAGGGGAGACTTTCATCCCATGTGCGTGGATGATTTGAGTTGTACATGCACATAATGTGTACGATCATCTTGTTGACAACCTCTGTTTGGCCATCAGTTTGGGGATGGAAAGTCGTCGACTTAGTAAGTTTCCTATCTAGCATTGACTAGAGACTTGACCAAAATGCACTCAGGAATCTGCTGTCTTGATCTGAGACAATGGACTGTGGGATCCCAAAGTGTACCCACACTCGCTCAAAGAAGAGATTAGTGGTGGCCTCTGTTGTGATACTCTTCTTACAGGGCGCCATGATGGACATCTTAGAGAATCTGTCGACGACCACAAAAACACAATCATTGTCATGCTTAGTAGAAGGAAGGCCTGACATGTAATCGATGGAGATAGATTCCCAAGGTCGACTAGGAGTAGGTAGAGGAATATATAAGCCTTGCTTCTTGATGGTTGGTTTGGCAATGGCACAAGTGGTGCAATATATAATGTACTTCCCAACTTCCAGACAAAGTTTTGGCCAATAAAAATACTTCTGCAATATCTCCACTATTTTCTCTACTTCGAAATGTCCAGTGACCCGATTGTAGTGCGCCTCCCAAATAATCTTTGCACGCTCACTTGAAGGAACATAAGTTTTTACCAGGTGGCATAACAGTGCATCTTGAAGGTGAAAATTTGGATCTTGATTCCCTTCCAAGAGTGTCTGGTATTTGCTGTCGAGTTATGGATCGCTCTGGTAAAGATGCAGCCACCCTGAAGTCTCATGCCCACAAGGGTCGAGCACAGTGATCAAAAACATGATTGGTGGTCAGCTGAGGTAGTCTACAACGTTGTTGGTGCTACCCTTCTTGTACTTAATGTTCCAATGGAACTGTTTCAGGAAGGTGGACCATTTCTGATGGCAATCGTTCTGCAACTTCCCTTGTGTCTGTATGAATTGTAGGGGTCAGTGGTTTGTGTGGATGATCGTTTCCTTCACCATAATGTAATGCTTCCATTGGTGGTAGGCCTACACAATGGAATACATTTATTTGTCGTAAGTGGGATACTTTCGGACTGTTTCTGATAGTGTCTCACTATGGTAAGCCATTGGATGCCCCTGCTGAATAAGAATTGCACCAATAGCATAGTCAAAGGTGTCAATCTAAGATGGTTGTTGCAGGTCTGGTCATGTGAGCACTGGTGCAGAGCAGAGGCGATGATTCAACTTGGAAAATTCCTTCTGTTGGGTTTCAGACCGAAAAAACTTTACTTTCGCTCCACCCTTGGTGACTTGACTTAAAGGCCAAGTGATATGAGAGAACCCCAACATGAACCTGCGGTAGAAATTTGCAAGACACAAAAAGCTGTAGAGCTCTCTTAGAGTGGTTGGGGCTTACCAATCCCAAATGACTTGTATCTTAGCTAGGTCCACATGCACACCCTGCTCATCAATGATGTACCCCAGATATTGAACCTGGGTCATGCCAAAAGTGCATTTCTCCAAATTGGCTCACAACATGTGTTGTCCCAGGGTTTAAAGGACATGTCGAATATGGTGGATGTGCTCTTCCCAACTCTAAATGAAGATCAAGATGTCATATAAATACACCACCTCGAATGCATTGGTGAAGGGTCGCAAGAAGTTGTTTATCAATCTCATGAAGGTTGCAGGGCCATTCGTCAACCCGAAAGGCATTACCAACCATTCAAAAAGGCCCTCCTTGGATTTGAAGTCAATCTTACAGACATTGGAGGGTTTGATAGGCACCTGGTGATAGCCAGAATTCAACTTAATCTTGCTGAAATATTTGGCCCCTTTGAGCTGGCCCATAAGTTCATCAGTCTGTGGGATTGGGTACCTATTTTAGACAATGATCTTATTCAATGCTCGATAGTCAATACAAAGTCTCCAGGCCCCATCCTTCTTTTGTACCAATAAAATTGGGCTTGCACAGGGTGATGATCTTGGCCTTGTTATCACTTAGAATTGTAAACATTTGTATATAACCCTTTGCCCAAAGTCCAATGCCTAAAATTAGTGTTAAATTATTTTTAGTCTATGTTTCTTACTTAGGGTTGAAGCTTTAAAGATGTTTGATGTAAAGCATATTCTAATCCTATCGGTCATCCTCCACCATCATGCTTCCATAAGACATGTCTTGTCTAATCCATGTCACCGATCCTTTCCGCAATTTTGCAGCGCAGTCTCTTATTGGTCTGTTCCGCTGCATAATCATTGTTCAGCCATTTTGCAGCATCACCATCAAGCCGTTTCGCAGCGCATTATGACAATTCAAAATTAAACGCACTGCGAAATCGTAGATTCGTGCGTTTTGCAGCGAATATTTCCAAAAAGGTCAAGTCCATTAATGAGTCACCATTCCCGTCCTCTCATGTCAGTTTTTCGTACCTCCCAAAGGCTCATTAACCGTCACTCCACTAATAGATTTGCAGACATGCGCATCAGTATCAATCCAAATGAGTTTTACTATGCATAGATCTTTATGATGTTTGTGAATGTGCATAAGTGACCAGCCCGTGTGATGATTAAATGTGAGTTTACAAGTGAAGCTATTCTCAAGAGAGCCTGTTTCAAGCGAGGCGGAGCCAAAAGGAAGAAAGGATCGAATTACTGTTCCAGTTGAAGTTGTTGTTCACTGTCTGCGCGAAAGTTTCAAAGGCGAGATGGAGAAGAGAGGAAACCGGTCCGGAAAATGCCAGAGAACAGAGCCTGAAGGTTTGGACTTAACATTGAGAGATGAGGGTGTGAAGAAAGCCTTCCAGGATGCCGGCTGTTGGAATTTCTGCCAGAAACTGCAGGGTGGCCATGCTCAAGTAACAAAGGATTTTGCTTTAAACTTCACCGGTTTGAATTCTAAAATAGCCATGTTAGAAGTTAAAGTATCTCCAGAGGAAATAGCTGCAGTAATTGAGATTCCGAGAGGGGGACAAGAATGGTTTAAGAATTTCAAGTTTGATATGAGTCCATGCAAAGAATTCCTGAAAGAGGCGTATGTGAATGAGGACTTGACAAAGGCTGTGCCTAGAAACTTTATTAAGGAGCATTATGCCCTGCTTCTCACCTGTATTCAGAAGTACCTAACTTGTGAGGGAAGATATAATAAAGTTTACTCCTACCAGTTCAAGTTGCTGTTGCATTTTACTGGTAAAGCATCCATTGACATCCCCTTCTACTTGTTTCGAAGTCTGAGCAAAATGTGTGACAAAGTGCAGTTAAGAAAGGATGAATGTGAAACATCTCTATTTCACCATGGTCTGGTCAAGTTGTTAGTTTTGAATGGTCTTCAGAAAATAGGCAGGGATTGGGACTCGTTCATTTTCATGGCGGGTTTTCAAAGTAAAACAGGTCTGACTCCACGGCCCGTTAAAGAAAAAGAGCAGACAGTTGAAGAGTTAGTTGAAGAGCCCATGATTGCTGAGCTTCAGAAGGAGGTTAAGAATAGAAGAAAGGTAAAATCAGAGCTAAGAAAGTCAATCAAGCCACTAGTTAGTAAAGAACAACCTCAGCCATCAGCAAAAGGAGATACCCAGCATAAGAAGACTGTACCTAAGCCGAAAGAATCTGAAAAAGTGTCAAGGGTGAGGACAAGGAGTCAAATGATCAAAGAAAAAGGCAAAGCAGTGGCTGTTGAGGAAAGCCGAGTATCAAAAGCCAGCTTGAATGATTTGCTGGAAGCTATTGAGTTTGATCAAGCTGAGCTAACACACATTGAACCAATGCACATTGACTTGACACAGTCAACACCGGAACGCACTAAGAAATCTAAAGCTTCAAAAACACTGAGGTTTGATGAACCAGGTGATGAATTTATCTTCAAACCAAGGAGGCCCCTCACAAGAAAGCAAGCAAGGGAAACTGAGAAACTGCCTAGAACAGAGGAGGCAAAGGAAATAAGGAAAAAACCTCTCACAAGAAAGCAAGCAAGGGAAGCTGAGAAACTGCCCAGAACAGAGGAGGCAGAGGAAATCAAGAAAAAAGGTTCAAATAAAAAAGTCATCATTTCCCAAGGAGGAAATGTTATATCTACAAAGGACCAGTTGGAGGCAACTGAAAGTGAAATGGCTAAAATGAAGAGGGCCAAAGCTGAAATCAAAGCCATGGAAAAGGAGGTTGCAAATTTGAAGGAACAGCTAAATAAATTAGCTGCTAAATGAAATTGTTGATTCTAAGTAAGGTGTTGTTCCAAAGTTTTGTAAAATTTTGCTTAAGTTAATTTTTTTGAAGGCATGTAAACCCGGCTATATATATATCCAAGGTAAAAAGGAATTTTGAAATCAGGTGGCAGAGCAGTTAAAATCGCAGAGAGAATTGAAATTGTTTAAAACAGTTTCGCAGTTTCGCAGCGCGCTGCGAAACTGCTGTAGGTGTTGATTTTAAACATAGGCAGACAATTTGATGAAATACTCAGAAATTGGCAAAGAGAACACCTAGGTGACATGAAAGGGATCAAAAGAAGCTGCTACAACCATCCAACATATGCCAGGTGTACCTTTAATAAAAGGTGAAATATTTTAATCAAAGTTTGGAATTTTTGGTTATAAACCCACTTTATTCTCGGTGATTAGGGTTTGAAGAAGAGCTGCATACGAAAAGTTTTGATTGGCACACCTGTCCATCAAATAAGCCTCCAGTATATCAGGAACGTGGTAATGCCATGTATTATCGGGTTATTAAAGACTTAAAGGACCTACTGCTGCATACTCGGTGATGCTAGGTGATGGAGGACCAGAATCGAAAGTTTAGGGATATTCTCAGCCAACATGGAGCGGATCAAAGTCTTCAGCATCCAAAGCAAACATGAAACATTAATTGCTCATCTCATGCCATCTCAGCCAAATGCAAAGGAAACCAGGTGTCAAAGCTGCAAAGAGGAATCTTTCTACGAAGGAGATAGAATTAGAGTTATAATTAGATTAGAACTCTTTAGAACTTCTGTTAATAGTTGTTGTATTAAATAAGTTTGTTAAAAACAGATAAAGGTCATTAGTGACAGTCATCGAGCTCCCCTCATGCTGGAGGAGGAAGCTCCAAGTAGTTAGAGTTGTGTTGCTATATATAGCTGAATTATCTATGTAATCAGGGTTGGATATTTTGAGAAACAGAGTATTTCTTTGGCTTGTGTCAAAACTCATTTTGGTAATATAATTTGCTGCTTATCTTCTTAGGATTCTTTTAGTGTTTCAAATGCTCAAGATATGTGGTTTTGTTTTATGTTCTATATTTTTACAGTTGTATGAATACACAATCACTCAGAATTCACTTATGCTGCTCTGACTTCCTGTGTGTATTTGTAAGCTGAGGTTCCTATGAGATGATGTTTTGAGTATTTAAACATTACATGCCCTGACTTCTATGCATGAGCAGTGTTATATCTTATTGAATATGATCAACTCCATAATCCCAATGGAAGTCTTTTTAATGTCTATCTAGCCAACATGTTTATTAAATTTAATTTACTAGAGTTAGCCCTCTTATCAACAGTCAAAATCAATAACTTTCTTGAGAGAGCCCTCTCAAGCTAGGGAGGCTAATCCTTAGCCAAAAGATTGGTCTGAAACAGTTACACAGAGTCTACCTGATCAGCAGCCCTTCAGTGCTGGATTTTGTGATAACACCTCGCACTACGCCTTTTTCTGTGTTGTGTGCACCCCGCACTACGCTTTCTCCTGTGCTATGTACCTCGCACTGCGCCTTTTTCTGAGCTGCGTACCCCCGCACTCACGCTATGGATCGCCTGCGAACTTCTGATTAGGGCCATATAACAGTCCTCCAATGTGCCACAGTCAGTCAGATCCACAGATCTGTTCATGCGCCCGAGAGATCACGACTTATCAATAGATTCGCCTTAAGTTTTCTCCTTGATTTAGATCTAGCTTTTAAAACCAATCACCAAATTTTTAGATCTTAAGATATTCAAATTTCACAAGTGTGTGGCTAAGAGATCTCCTTTCCTTTTTATAGGCAAGCCTTTCACAATACCACGGACCAAAACCATAATAACACAATACCATGAACCCAATACCTTGGATCAATATTTTTTGGATGCAAAACCACAGACCAAAACCATAGGATCAAATATGTTGGGATAAATACCATGGACCATTCATAAAGATTCCCACGTGCACGTGCTTTTCTGCATTGGAGAGAGTGAAACTAGGGTCCGTACCTTCTGAATGGAGCACCTGCGTGTATGTCTGCATTCCTTGGTCGGCGTACCTGCGGGTCCGCAACTTCTCATAGGATCACCTATGGGTATATGATTTTCCATGATTTTGAGTGCCTGAACTGAGATCTGCCACATGAGTGAGTTTCCATCAAGTACAACACTTGTACCATGGAGCCAAACCAGAATCATAATGCCAACAGTCTCCCCCTTTGGACTTGATGGCAACCTCAAGATCCTCAATGTCATTCTCCCCCTTTGACATCAAGGGCAAAGGGTTATGCTCCCCCTGAGAACATGCTTAGGCCTTTGCTTTGTTGATCATGCTCCCCCTGATAAACCAAATCCGCAAAAAGGAAAGAACTATCTGCACGAAGAACCACAATCCACTAAACACCATAAATGATCGAGAAAGAGATAGAGACATATTAGCAGCAATATGCAGATCAGCATCCACATTTTCCTTCTGTACATTCTTCTTCAAGATCTTCTACCATAATGCCAATAATGCATTATATGCTCCCCCTGAACCTGTGCCATTCGATCTTTGACCAATCCACAACCCAACAAATGTACACATATACCCTGTTAGTGTCATTCTTTCCAGCCTTCCTCCAGTGATAAAATATGCTCTTACAAAGTGGTTTCAAAGTGTTAAGGTCAAATTTTGTCATTTCAAAAAGTTTTCAAGCAAAATTTGGTCACTAGGCATTAGGTCTAGGGTTTGCTCTCACTCTTTTCAAAGTTGCCCAAATTCCAATCTATGTCACTA